>ML776960.1:209961-228148 GCA_009831015.1 Picea engelmannii
TTGGTTTATTCTTCCCGTGTTTGCCTGAGAAAAGGGATTGAGATTTTGGGTAGAAGGTTAAAAGTTAAATCTTAAGGGTCATGATCTGCATATAAGTTTAGAGCCCTAGCTTATTAGTCCGTAGGGTAGAATACCCCACAACATTAAGTCGCACTTTGGGTGTACAATAATCAAGTTGGTCTATTGTAACTATATTTCCCTGGTTGTGAAAGAATATAATTCGAAAGATAGAGGATGCCACTGCCTTCATAGTATAAAATCAAGTATGACCTAAAAGGAGATTGTAGTCAAGATTAGCATCGATTACTTCTACTTTGATGGAGGCGGTTTTACCAGCTAGTTCAATTGGTAGCGAGGAGAAAATGCCATGAGTTTTAAAAAAATGTCCATCAAAGGCCTTCAATATGGATTCCGATGTAGTGAGTAATGGAGAGCCTAAGGATTTCCAAAAATTCATTGACATAATACAAGTGGCCACAACTTCATCGATCACGGTTCGAAAAACATTTTTGTTAAGTGAATGATTGGTGATTTGTAATGCAAGTTGGTGTGAAAGGAGGGGTTCACTTTGGTCAACATTAAAAGAGATATTGTTTGAATCTCAGGGATCAATTCCCCCAATAGATGTTAATAAATATTTTCTTTGGGTTGGACAACTCTTCAATACTTTAAGGGCAGACATGATACATGGGGCTTGAGAAAGATCCTCCACTATACTATAGTTTTGGGATACTCAAGGATTAGGGTGATGTGTCATTCAACAAAGTACCCCTTTTGGGGGGAGAAAAGCGGGTTCTATACTAGGTTTCGCAAGAGTGAGAGGGCCATTGGGTGGGGTTGGAACGAGCGAAAATTTTGATGGAGGATTCCCATCCTGAGAGTCATAATTCTTAGTTTTAGTGGATAATGTCATGTATTTAACCATAAATATATTGGTGGTTGAGGACTTAGGGTTTCCCTCAGGTAGGTGTGGTTTTGTTTTCACAACCAGTTTTTGTTGCTGAGGGGATAAAGGGTTTGTTAACACTGCAGGTGTAGAAGAGGATGGCCCTTGTTCGAGATATTAATGGATTTTAGTAAGACAAGGACAATCTTTGGTGAAATGATCCTATTTACAAATCATGTAGGGATATTTGACATTTCGTTTAGGTTTACCCTCGGCATTATTTTCTTGTGTCTTGGGGCTCGACTACTCAGAATATTTTTTCTTTTTCTTATTATTGTTACTGTTATTTTTTCCTCCGGATGGTTGCAGGTATTTGGGTTTGGTGGATTGCACCGAATTAACCTCAGATATTTTGGGCAAGGGGATTTGTTGAAGTGCTCGTGAAAACGAATGAACTGGGATTGGTAGATTTATTTAATGGGTTGTGTTTCCTAGTCATCTGATCAGTTGAATCAATAGAAACAAGACCGGTTATAGAATCAAAATGGGGTCTGAGTGATTGTTTGGTTGGGTCTTTCGATGGTCAAGGAGCATGGGGAATCAAGTCGTATAACGTGTCGAACTGAGAATATACTAAATATATATATTGGGCACAAGATATGGCTTGTTCCTATGTAACAATGCCTCCCATGGAGACATCTCGAGTGATAGGTGGAAAAAGGGACTTGGTAAACCAATCAACTAATAGTTGGTCCAAGATTGTGGCTTTAATTAGTTGTTGTCGGTGTCGCCACTCATGAATGTGACCAAAGATATGGGTGGAGGTCGATTGGTGTAATGATGTTAAAATATCAGTATCGATTTCATATCTGATCGGTGATTGGAAGTGTGTAAAAGATTCCATAGCAAGGGAATTAAAGTCGTCAAAGGAGTTCTGCAGTAGTTCTATATACCATTTAGTTGCGGATCTTGTAAGAGTTCGCTAGAAAAGTCGTAATCGGATGGAATCATCCATTAAGGAGTTCGAATAACACCATAGGTGGAGAGTCATCATGTGATGTTTTAGATCTTCTCTAGGCTTTCCATCAAACTTGGGAATATAGGAAGGGAGTTTGGCAGGAATGGGGGGGGAAGAAAGGGGAATTTCATATGGGATCATTAGTCAATATTAAAATATCAGGAAAATATAAAGTTGCAAAAAATGAAAGTTGTTTATTGACCTATGTAGGTGGATTATGTGCTCCTTCTCCATATGCATGCTGCTCTTGAGGTCCTTCTTCGTAAGTTGGTTCTCTAGGGGTTCATCCACCATAGAGTGGTCCTCTTAGGGGTCATCCTCTATAAGTTGGTCCCCTAGGAGGTCTGCCTCCATAGGGGGGTCCTCCTCCATAAGGTGGTCCTCTAGGAGGTCCTCCACCATATGGTGGTCCACCTCCATAGGGTGTTCCCTCTCCACCGTGAGGTGGTATGCAAAGTGGTACTCCAGGGGGTCATCCTGGTTGTGGAGGTTGGTTCCATACAATATTATATATTCCTAGGTATGGGTGGAAATATAGTAGGCTAGTGGTAAAAGGAATAGTTTGGACCCATGATGGGTGTTTTCTGGTAGCTCGGGGTTTCCCCCCAATCGATTGGTGACCCCAGAGTGAATATGGCCATGAAATTGGGGGTTTCCTCCCAATGGGTGGTTTCCCCCAGCTAGATAAAGGTTGGATTCTAATAGTAGGAAATTCCCATGTTACAAGGATCTGAAGGTCAAGGGTTTCCCCCTAGAAAGTTGTTAGTCAGACATTTTTCCTAGGTATAGGGGTTGTCTCCTAGTGATAGGGTGGCTCCTGGATATTTTTTGGCCAAAACCCATTAGTTGGCTTCCTTGGGGAGGAAGTCATCCCAATAAAGGTTGTTGTCCAAAGAGGTTGGGGTCGCCTCCTAAAGAAAATGGGGTAATAAAAGGTTTCCCCCTAGTGGGGGGTGTAAAAGGTTTTGTTCTTGAAGGTGGGGGTTCAATGGTGGGGACAACATATGATACAGATACCACTGTTGACATTTGGGTTGTGGATACATTTGGATGAGATGATTGTGGTGTACAATAAATGGGGGAGGAATGGGGGAAATAAGTGTGGAATATATGGGAGATACTAGATATGGGAAGGTGAGGGGTGTTGGGCTCTAAAGATGTCCTAAAATATAACCTCTATGAATTAACTAAAGGTGGGAACTGGCACAAGCATTTTACTTGTTTCCTACGTAGGTTCTTACCTTTTGTTTTCAATACCTCATTCTCTAGAGATGCAACACCTGTAAAGGGGACAACAATTGTAAAAGGAACGAATGTTGTTCCATTCAAATGAACGACACTACCTGTAAAGGGAACAACAATCGTAACAAAGGAACGATAGTCATTACATTGGTCTGAACTAATGTTGTATTAATTGCATTGTAGTACTTTCCCAACTATCTAATTTGTCAATCTGAGGTTCATAGACTTACAAAGCACACACAAAATATATGCAGGATTGAAGTGGAATTCATCTAATATAATGATAAAGATAGAACTAAAATTGAATCATTAATCTAATGAAGGAAGTTGAAACACACTACCTGGAATTGAATTGCTAAAACACACAATTGAAATGAAATTTCGTAAATGAAATTAATCTAGGAATGGAAAATTGCGTCAAAGGATAAACAGCGTGTGAAGAGAAACAAGATGACATATGTGAGCTCACACTAACAATAAAGAAATCTCAAATAACATTACAAGAATCAAATGACAAATCATGAAACAATAATGAAAACATGAATCAAACTAAGAATCCCTTTTTCTTTCAAATCCTAATGACTACTCAATGACTACTCCCTCGTGAAGAGAGAGAACTCACTTTTATACATGAGAGCATTGAAGATAAGATAACCATATCATAATTATAGATCCACTATTCTCTCAACTACTTTCCCATTATTACAAAATATAATCCCTTCAAATCCTCACACATATCTCTCATATATCTTGGATAAGATATGTTATCCATTCCCCATGATCTTTTCCTTGAAATAGGCTTGAATGATCTCATCAAATATTGAAATGGTGAAGGAAGTATTCAAGAAGTCCTTTTTTATTAATTCTTCACATATTCCTACACATTACAAAGATCACATATTTTTTAGATATATATGAAAAAATGTCGATTTTTTAATATTTAATCACAAATTCCCTTTTAATACTAAAATGAATAAAGTGGAAAATAATAAGGTGAAACCAAAATATATTTATGTAAATGATATCATGAAAGGTTAATGGGGAGATGAAATGTGAAGAATGATGAAGGGAAAGGTGGATGAAAATATGACATTTCTAAGCCCAGACATACCCCCCAACTGAACTTGTTGCATGTCTGCATGCAACTGTGCATGGATCTTCTCAAGAAATTTTGGCATATGAATTTTGGCTTTGAGTGATGATAATGAATATTTCCAGGATGGGATTTACATGAGTAACAACTGTCATTTTCTTATGGTTGGTTCTTGTGTGACAACCATGAATATAAAGAATGTTGGTTCTTGTGTTAGCAACATACATTTCGTTATTTGTTCTCTTGTTGTTATGATAATTTACCCATATACCCACTTGAAAAGATAAGCTATCAATGTGCATAAGGAAACATCACTGAGTATAAGAAATCCCTTTTTCATATTTTTGAATCATGCCAATATGTATATCAATGCTTATGAAGCAAAGTGCAACATAATATCGTTGAAAAATAAATGTTGGTAAATGGTAAATGAGATGAAAAATGGAATGATGGTAGTGGAAAAATGGAGTGATGATAGCGAAAATAGTTCCCTATACCCCCAACTGATTTGGTTGCATGCCCGCATGCAACTTTGGCATGGGTCATATAAGTGAAAAGGAATGGAGCGTGGTGAGGGAATTTTCCAAATTATTCATTGCTAGCAGTTGAGGAATTACATGATTAAAGTTTAGAAAATAAAATACCTCCACTTACCCAAAATGTTGATGAACTATGCAATAGGAATATGGCTGATGTGGCTGCTGGAGCATGGAAGATGCCATTGTTGCAGGATCATGAAAATGTAACTGCGAATGTTGTAGTTGTAACTGCTGTAATAGATGGGTCAAAGAATGTGAAGTGGAGGAATCTGAAGTGTTGTTGATGAATCATGGAAAAGAGGAAGTATGAAGGTGGAACTGTGGTACTCTCATATAGCTGAAAAATATTGCTGCAACTGTTGATGGAGTCAGGAAAACAATTCTAGTCATGCGAATGAATGTGTCGATGTCAAGCATGAAGAAAATCCATTGGATTACCAACCATTGATGAATTTCGTTAACCAATGCAAGGCAAACTCACCATTGATGTTAATGAGTGCCAAGGTACCTGAGTACATCTTGCGAAGTGCGAATATATTTGATGATGTCAAGCCACTTGCAAGATCTGACGATCAAGGGACATTGATGTATTCCCATGATTTTCAGCAAGAGAACTTTCCATTAAGGTATGCAAGCCTCTAAGTACTTAAAATGGACTCTAGTCTATATCCCAGATAAGGTGCTGAGGTCAATGGGGCAAGACTTGTTGAAAGGCGGGCCTTAAGGAATCCCACATCAGTCAACGAGAGTTTTGATAAAAATATTGGTAGGACTATAGGAAAGATCTCAGTAGCAACAATGTTTATGTAAAGGAAATGTAGTCATGGAAATGGAGCTGGATAGTTTTATTGACATGGAAAAATGAACTCAAAAAGATAAAGAGATGTATGCGACTCAGAAAAATAGGCGTGTGCGAAGTCATGAATGATAATTCAATGGAAGATGGGCTTCAACACGGGAATGACCAATCTTCTTTGAAGGAGAAATGGGGGAAAACATTCATGACACAAATGGGTTTATGAAAATGTTTCTGTGTAACAACAAAGGCCATGATGTTTAGGATGAGTAACAACTCCTTCAAGTAGTCAACAAAGCATGTTTTTTTTTCAAAAGTTTTTTGATTCTTGAAAATAAATTCAGCAGCAAAATGAAATCGTCTTCAAACCTGTAAAATATTATTACTAATCGTTCATGAAAACTATGAGAACTTCGAAAAATATGAAATTCAGGAATAAGTACGAATGATATCAAATCAAATTAAAAAAAAAGTACGCTTTACCTGTTTCCCTTTGTGTGCAAGTTCTATTGTCGATTGTTGTTGAAGTGACTCAATGAACCAAGTTAGCGTAAATGTAAAAACATTACTCCGATTTAGTTTTCATTAATTGATTGAAATCCATTTGCTAATTTTTTATTTTATTTTTTGATGTTTGACCTAAGAATTTATTTTTGCTATTATAATCTTTTTATAATAAAACAAACAAAAACAAAATTCTTTGTATTATATATATATTATAACAAAACAAGAAAATTATTATTTTTTTATATATTTTTTTATAATAAAACAAAACAAACAAAAAAAAATAGAATTTTTAGTAGGCAATTGGAGCCATCACGGAAATCATCCTTTCACAGAAACCTTAATCTTTCTATACCTTCACCACCAGGATACCATGAATGCCTAGACCAATATGAGAAGTTTCTGGCGCCCATACTGTATCAATATCTGCATCTAAAAGAGATTGAAGAGGCAAGATCCAAGTTCTTCTTGCCACTTGATCACGTATCATACCAACAATTCATCTTATTATGCGATCGAGTGGTGTATGAAGAAAAAAAATGGGTTTACTGGGCCGACTTCTCTCTTCCCCAATGTGAGGTCACAGATGCTCTGCAAAATAAAGGGTGTATCTATTGTTGCTCCTCAACAATCATATTTCATATGTGT
Organism: Picea engelmannii; assembly: GCA_009831015.1. Lineage (NCBI taxonomy): Eukaryota > Viridiplantae > Streptophyta > Pinopsida > Pinales > Pinaceae > Picea > Picea engelmannii. The sequence continues at coordinate 216,688 of ML776960.1, forward strand.
AGTGATTAGCGAGGATTTCTCATGTCCTCTCAAGGTGAGACAAGACCTGACCAGTCTTCACACATCTCTGTCAGACTCCTATAAAAGACAGATTCAACCCCAATCATTCACACTTTCCCAGGAATTATTTTTTCCATAACGCATGCAAGTTAATGCCACTGTCTGTTTCATAACCATAGTCATTATTTCTCATAAAATCTCGCCACTCAATTATCATATGAACTGCAAATGGACCCTCTATCCATTGCACGTGGAAATCACAAACACATTTTTCATATCTGTGCGGATACCGGTAAACCTGTTCGACACCAGCATCATAAAATCTCAGATCTCCACCACGTCAGTACCTTGCACATACTCACATATCATTTCTCAACGTGCCACACTGAGGATCTTGTAATTTCCTGGACAGAAGTCAAAAACATCTGCTCGCCCTCCGTACTTGTTCGACGTTCTGTAAATAGATCACTATGATTCCTAATCAGAAAAAGAAATTGATTATACCCTTCCATATTTATCGTTGGATCAACGATTCATTTCCAGGCAGAACAAAAGTGCGGCATATCATGGAAAATAGTCGAGTTCATGCGAGGGGGAAATTGTTGGAGTCGACAGATCTTTTCGGATTTATGTGACTGAGAGGAATGACGGAGGAAAACTTTCTGCCAAATAAGAGAAGGATCCATTAGATAGGAAACATCATAATAATTTTAACTTAACTAAGCAAAAAAAAATGTTGATGGATAGAAAATTCAGGAAAGTCAATACATATTGATAAAATTTCAAAATAGCTATGTGAAAGTGTTCCATTACCTCCATATGCAAAATATATATATATATATATTTGAGAGAACGTAACAATCTGTGGATTTTGGCCGAGAAAACTCCAACTATACCAGTGAAATCATCAGACTTGCTTAGTTAAGATTTCTCTCATCCTGCAAAAATGATTACTAACAGATTTTTCGTTAACTACTTTAAGATGAATGCATGTTGATTTTCCATTAACTACTTTAAGATGAATGCACGTTGAAAATTTTAGATGATCATGGGAGCCTCAACCAAATAAAACAATGAGTTTTTACTGTCATTTCAATGTTTCTTTGCATTTGAAATTCATGAACTGAAAGATACAAATGGAAAGATAGGAACCGGCATGCATGGGAGAGATCAGATAAGGAAAGTTCTTTTGTTGATAGCTGACCATAGAGATCAGAGCTTGGCCATTGTTTCAAAGATAGGTTGATCTAGGGTAATGAGATCTATAACTTTATAGCGTACCTCCAGACATATATATATTCCTTGTTGCTGAGATCAATATGACTGCTATTTTGTTTGTTGGCATAGGAATCTATAGGATAAGGGTCCAGTGAAAACACATGGTGTTGCTGCCATGCAAACCAAAAATAAACCAGGACGAAGTTTAAAAATGAGATTGGATCTTGGGAAGGTTGTTGTGTGAGAGTTACCTGTAACTGTTTCTGTCACCTTCATTGATTAGCTTTGGGACTCTTGTCCTGCATAAATTCTAGACCTTCTTATTCATCTATTATTATTGTTTTTTTTTCTAACGTACTTACTATATTTTTGAGTTGCAGATGGAAGGATGCACAAATTTGTATTTATGTATTTATTTATTTTTTCTTATGTTTAAAAAAAAAATGATTTTGCAAATTTATTACAAATTTGTGAGCAAATGGAAACAAACTGTACACGAAAAATAGATTAGGATTTTTTCTTTTCTTTTCGTCAATTAATTAATCTTCCTGATATCAATCAGTCATCCTACTTTTTGATCCTCATGATTGCATGAAACGCGGAGGAGAGCATACTTATTCAAAAAAAATACAAAAACTGGAAAACAAAAGCATGGTTTTATTCATTTACCCTACCTACTCTATGCTAATTAAAAATTAGAGATTAGTTAAGTGTAGTCAAATAGCCAATGTAGCCAAGCACTCAACATAAATAAAAATATGTCCTCTTTCAATTTCGCAAATGACAATCGAAAATATACATAAGCATGCGAAAATAACTATTGAAACTGTAAATTAAAAAAAATTAAAAAGGAAAACTAAATGAATCTAACCTCGTACTCGCTTGAAACCATCATTCGATAAGGGTTTTGTAGGCATGATTTCCCTCCTTCAGATCATGCTGCAACTCCTTGTTGTCCTCCTCGACCTCCTTCTTGCATAACCATTCTTCATTAAATCTGCATTATCCCTCAAATGTCGATGCCTCGTTCGTTGTTGGAGGAGTAATTAAGCCCTCGACTATTGTCAAGATATCCTATTTGTGAGAAGAGGAGATACCGACCTTTGCAAGGATCTAAGTGAGTTGTTCCAAGATTAAATTCATTTTTAAACCATCTTGTTAAAGATATTCTTACAACAACCAAAACTGAAATCTAAATGAAAAAAACCTAAATAAAAGCACTCTTATTGAAACAAAAAACAATTACTCTTCACATTTGCAGAAATCAAATGCTCTTGGTAGTTGGCAGGGAGAACATGAGGAGTCTCCATTCAAGTATCTCCTATGACCCCTTACCAACACATGTAGATCACGCTTACAGAAATTAAACACTCTTTGCATAAATTGAAATTACTCTTGTGGAAATTGAAACACTCTTTGTAGAAATTGAAATTACTCTTGCGGAAATTGAAACACTCTTTGCAGAAATTGAAAATCACACTTACATTGTTGGCAGGGAGAACATGAGGAGTCTCCACTCAAGTAGCTGCTATGACCCCTTACCAACACATCTAGATCTCACTTGCATAAATTGAAATTAAAAAGAAACTGATACCTCAATCCATCATGCTTCCTCGACAATGATGCCAAAATGTTGGGCTCTAAAGATGTCTTAAAATATAACCTTTATGCATCAACTGAAGGTAGGCACTGGCACAAGCATTTTACTTGTTGCCTACATAGGTTCTTACCTTTTGTTTTCAATACCTCATCCTCTAGAGATGAAACACTTGTAAAGGGAACAACAATCGTAAAAGGAACGATAGTTGTTCTGTTCAAATGAATGACACTACCTGTAAAGGGAACAACAATCATAACAAAGGAATGACAGTCGTTACATTGGGCCAAACTAATGTTGTATTAATTCAATTGTAGTACTTTCCCAACTATCTAATTTGTCAATTTGAGGTTCGTAGACTTACAAAACACACACAAAGTGTATGCAAGATCGAAGTGGAATTAATCTAATCTAACGGTAAAGCTACAACTGAAATTGAATCATTAATCTAATGCAGGAAGTTGAAACACACTACTTGGAATTGAATTTCTAAAACACACTACTGAAATGAAATTGTGTAAATGAAATTAGTCTAGGAATGGAAAATTGCGTCAAAGGATAAACAACATGCGAATAGAAACAAGATGACATATGTGAGCTCACACTAACAGTAAAGCAATCTCAAATTACATTACAAGAATCAAATGACAAATCATGAAACAATAATGAAAACATGAATCAAACTAAGAATCCCTTTTTCTTTCAAATCCTAATGGCTACTACTAATGACTAATTTTAATGACTACTCCCTCATGAAGAGAGAGCACTCTCTTTTATACGTGAGAGACTTGAAGATAAGATAACCATCTCATAATTACAGATACACTATTCTCTCAACTACTTTCCCATTATTACAAAATACAATCTCTTCAAATCCTCACACATATCTCTCATATATCTTGGACAAGATATGTTATCTATTCCCCATGATATTTTCCTTGAAATAGGCTTGAATGATCTCCTCAAATATTGAAATGGTGGAGGAAGTATTCGAGAAATCCTTTTTTATTAATTCTTCACATATTCCTACACATTACAAAGCTCACACATTTTTGAGATATATATGAAAACATGTCGATTTTCTAATATTTAATCAAAAATTCCCTTTTAATACTAAAATGAATAAAGTGGAAAATAATAAGGTAAAATCCAAATATATTTATGAAAATGATATCATGAAAGGTTAATGGGGCGATAAAATGTGAAGAATGATGAAGGGAAAGGTGGATGAAATATGACATTTCTGAGCCCCAACAAGGGGTGCATGAAGAAGCATGTGATTGATTTGGTTGCAAGAGTTTGAAAGCAGAGTATATGATTGTATCTACTCTAGCGAGAATATTGTGGGGTTTTTCAGGGGTTCACATAGGATCATATGGACCCGAAACCCTTGGTGGTGTGATGTAACCATTTGATAAATGGATTTGTTGGGTTTCCATGCTAAGGACGACTTCACATGGTACAAGAGATAGATGCTAATAATCAGTACCAAGTTCAGGTTCTTCGGTAGAGTTAACCTGAAGAAGGAGGGGAACGAAAGAGTTAGTCAAGGGTGGGTTTGCAGGGAGTACAAAACCTTCTTGAAATTTATCTCCTTCTGGGTGTTGAGCAAGGGGGTAATGACACTTCTGACCTTGGAGTGGTTTTCCTCCTGAAGTTGATATTCGAGTGAGTTGGGAGGTAAATGTTTGTAATGTAGTGGAGGAAAACCTAGCATCCTCCAATACCTATATAATTTTTTATCAACCAGGATTAAAATATGACAATGACCATCCTAAAAACAATTAAAGAAAAGAAGAACATGCTAAAACAATCTAGAAATCAAACAAACAAACCAAATATTCTCGCCATGAGATCACTAGTTGGTGATGAAATACAACATCGTGGGAACATGTGAGAAGGGGCATGGATAAGTGGGTGGATTGGTTACATTGGTGTCCCTCTTAACAGACTTACACCTTGGTGCAATCTTCCCAATGGTCTATCGGTGAGTTTCCATCCGAGGAGCCCGAGTGAGTTTGACCAACGTCTGATCCAGGTACAACGAAGACTCCCCTTCATCATCAAATTATTTAAGTTCCCTAAACATTATAGAAATTAAGGTCACCAACTCGCATTCAACCTCCAGGTGGGTACAATCGATAGTCAGGTCCGACAATATGGGTAGGATATCAAGTCCAAAATTCCTTAAGAGGACTGAGAACAAGAGAACCGAAAAAATACTCAGAGGACCCTAAACGGATTCAAGATTCACGAAGTTTTTGAGATCAAATGGAAACATCCGATTCTCAATAAGAATCCCCAATATACTATTGTTACACTACGTTTGGTTAAGATTCATATGGGTAATATTTGTTTCCTAGCCGCACGCGACCTCGTGTGTAACCCCTGTGTGAGAGGGGGCTCCCGACTATGCCTATGCAAAAGTTGGATTTAAGCCCTATTTAATATTCTATGGTTTGTTTGTGTGGTATTGGACAATTTACTCCCTTATATTAGTCCAAATACCCTATACCTAGACTATTGTTGGTGTTCTTAGAAAAGAGAAAGTCTAGTTAATTTTATTAACGCGTGTTTGTTTTTAAGGCTGTTCTTTAGTCAAAATATGGCGTGGAAGTGAAAATTATGATGTGAAAAGACTCGACTCCAAAATGATGTAAAGGGATGAAATTTGAACAATTTTCCTTTAGATGAATCCTATTTATGAGAGGGAGAAGTGTTGGATCATGTTGTCGTTGATGCCAATGGTTTGATTGATTGATGATTGATGTAATATAATATGTATTGTCCTTGATGAGAATGCATAGATGAAGATGGATCAATGAGTTGTCATTGATACATGATGAAGATAGATCGATGTGGTTTCATTGGGATATGATGCATTGTTGGAAAAATGTATAGATGACTCATTATTGTCTTATCATGATTGATAAGGTGCACAAATGGATGAAATCCAAAGTGGTCCCCTTATGGTGAAAGCCCTCACGGGAAGATGCTTTGCGGATTGAGTTATCCCAGAAGAATGGTTAGAGGACCCATGCTCTCATTATTGTCTTATCATGATTGATAAGGTGCAAAAACAGATGAACTCCAAAGTGGTCCCCTTATGGTGAAATCCCTCATGGGAAGATGCTTTGTGGATTGAGTTATCCTAGAAGAATGGTTGGAGGACCCATGCTTGTATGTGGAATAATGAGATGAAGATCAAGGAAATTGTTGGTGAAANTATATATATTTTGATTTGAGATATCGTAACAATCTGTGGATTCTGGCCGAGGAAACTCCAACTATACCAGTGAAATCATCAGACTTGCTTAGTTAAGATTTCCATCATCCTTGAAAAATGCTTACTGACAGATTTTTCGTTAACTACTTTAAGATGAATGCATGTTGATTTTTTGTTAACTACTTTAAGATGAATGCACATTGAAAATTTTAGATGATTATGGGAGCCTCAACCAGATAAAACAATGAGTTCTTACTGTCATTTCAATGTTTCTTTTCATTTGAAATTTATGAGCTGAAAGATACGAATGGAAAGATAGGAACCAACATGCATGGGAGAGATCAGATAAGGAAAGTTATTTTGTTGATAGTAGACCATAGAGATCAAATCTTAGCCATTTCAAATATAGGTTGATCTGGGGCAACACGATCTATAACTTTATAGCGTATCTCCAGACATATATATATTCCTTATTGCTAAGATCAATATGACTGCTATTTTGTTTTTTGGCACAGGAATCTATAGGATAAGGTTCCAGGGAAAACACATGGCATTGTTGACACGCAAACCAAAAATAAACTAGGCCGAAGTTTAAAAATGAGATTGGATCTTGGGAAGGTTGTTGCTTGAGAGTTACATGTAACTATTTCTGTCACCTTCATTGATTAGCTTTGGGACTCTTATCTTGCATAAATTCTAGACCTTCTTATTCATCTATTATTATTGTTTTTTTTTCTAACGTACTTACTATTTTTTTGATTTGCAGATGGAAGGATGCACAAATTTGTATTTATGTATTTATTTATTTTTTCTTATGTTTAAAAAAAAATGATTTTGCAAACTTATTACAAATTTGTGAGCAAATGGAAACAAACTGTAGATGAAAAATAGATTAGGATTTTTTTTTTTCTTTTTGTCAATTAATTAATCTTCCTGAAATCAGTTAGTCATCCTACCTTTTGATCCTCGCGATTGCACGAAACCTGGAGGAGAGCATACTTATTCAAAACAAAAACAAAAACTGGAAAACAAAAGCATGGTTTTATTCATTTACCCTACCTACTCTACGCTAATTAAAAATTAGAGATTAGTTACATGTAGTCAAATAGCCAATGTAGCCAAGTACGCAACATAAATAAAAATATGTCCTCTTTCAATTTCGCAAAAGGCAATAAAAAATATACATAAGCATGCGAAATTGACTATTGAAACTGTAAATTAAAAAAAATAAAAAAGGAAAACTAAATGAATCTAACCTCGTACTCGCTTGAAACCATCATTCGATAAGGGTTTTGTAGGCATGATTTCCCTCCTTTGGATCATGCTACAACTCCTTGTTGTCCTCCTCGACCTCCTTCTTGCATAACTGTTCTTCATTAAATCTACATGATCCCTCAAATGTTGATGCCTCATTCGTTGTTGGAGGATTAATTAAGCCCTCGACTGTTGTCAAGATATCTTATTTGTGAGAAGAGGAGATACCGAACTTTGCAAGGATCTAAGTGAGTTGTTCCAAGATTAAATTCATTTTTAAACCATCTTGTTAAAGATATTCTTACAACACCTAAAACTGAAATCTAAATGAAAAAAACCTAAATAAAAGCACTCTTATTGAAACAAAAAACAATTACTCTTCACAGTTGCAGAAATCAAACGCTCTTGGTAGTTGGCAGGGAGAACATGAGGAGTCTCCATTCAAGTAGCTTATATGACCCCTTACCAACACATGTAGATCACGCTTGCAAAAATTAAACACTCTTTGCAGAAATTGAAATTACTCTTGTGGAAATTAAACACTCTCTACATAAATTGAAATTACTCTTGTGGAAATTGAAACACTCTTTGTAGAAATTAAAATTTCTCTTGTAGAAATTGAAACACTCTTTGCAGAAATTGAAAATCACACTTACATTGTTGGCAGGGAGAACATGAGGAGTCTCCACTCAAGTAGCTGCTATGACCCCTTACCAACACAACTATATCTCACTTGCATAAATTGAAATTAAAAAGAAGCTGATACCTCAATCCATCATGCTTCCTCGACATTGACACCAAAATGTTGGGCTTTAAAGATGTCTTAAAATATAACCTCTATGCATCAACTGAAGGTAGGTGCTGGCACAATCATTTTACTTGTTGCCTACATAGGTTCTTACCTTTTGTTTTCAATACCTCATCCTCCAGAGATGAAACGACTGTAAAGGGAACAACAATCATAAAAGGAACAACAGTTGTTCTGTTCAAATCAATGAAACTACCTGTAAAGGGAACAAAAATCATAACAAAGGAACGACAGTTGTTACATTGGGCCAAACTAATGTTGTATTAATTCAATTGTAGTAGTTTCCCAACTATCTAATTTGTCAATTTGAGGTTTGTAGACTTACAAAGCACACACAAGGTATATGCAAGATCGAAGTGGAATTAATCTAATCTAACGGTAAAGATACAACTAAAATTGAATCATTAATGTAATGCAGGAAGTTGAAACACACTACTTGGAATTGAATTTCTAAAACACACGACTGAAATGAAATTGTGTAAATGAAATTAGTCTAGGAATAAAAAATTGCGTCAAAGGATAAACAACATGTGAATAGAAACAAGATGACATATGTGAGCTCACACTAACAGTAAAGCAATCTCAAATTACATTACAAGAATCAAATGACAAATCATGAAACAATAATGAAAACATGAATCAAACTAAGAATCACTTTTTCTTTCAAATCCTAATGGCTACTACTAATGACTAATTTTAATGACTACTCAATGACTACTCCTTCATGAAGAGAGAGCACTCTCTTTTATACGTGAGAGCCTTGAAGATAAGATAACCATCTCATAATTATAGATACACTATTCTCTCAACTACTTTCCCATTATTACAAAATATAATCCCTTCAAATCCTCACACATCTCTCTCATATATCTTAGATAAGAAATGTTATCTATTCCCCATTATATTCTCCTTGAAATAGGCTTGAATGATCTCCTCAAATATTGAAATGGTGGAGGAAGTATTCTAGAAATCCTTTTTTATTAATTCTTCACATATTCCTACACATTACAAAGCTCACACATTTTTGAGATATATATGAAAACATGTTGATTTTCTAATATTTAATCAAAAATTCCCTTTTAATACTAAAATGAATAAAGTGGAAAATAATAAGGTGAAGCCCAAATATATTTATGAAAATGATATCATGAAAGGTTAATGGGGTGATGAAATGTGAAGAATGATGAAGGGAAAGGTGGATGAAATATGACATTTCTGACCCCCAACAAGGGGTGCATGAAGAAGCATGTGATTGATTTGGTTGCAAGAGTTTGAAAGTAGAGTATATGATTGTATCTACTCTAGTGAGAATATCGTGGGGTTTTTCAGGGGTTCACATAGGATCATATGGACCCAAAACCCTTGGTGGTGTGATGTAACCATCTGATAAATGGATTTGTTGGGTTTCCATGCTCAGGATAACTTCACATGGTACAAGAGATAGACGTTGATAATCAGTACCAAGTTCAGGTTCTCCAGTAGAGTTAACCTGAAGAAGGAGGGGAACGAAAGAGTTAGTCAAGGGTGGGTTTGCAGGGAGTACAAAACCTTCTCGAAATTTATCTCCTTCTGGGTGTTGAGCAAGGGGGTAATGACACTTCTGACCTCAGAGTGGTTTTCCTCTTGAATTTGATATTCGAGTGAGTTGGGAGGTAAATGTTTGTAATGTAGTGGAGGAAAACCTAGCATCCTCCAATATCTATACAATTTTTTATCGACCAGGATTGAGATATGATAATGACCGTCCTAAAACCAACTAAAGAAAATAAGAACATGCTAAAACAATCTAGAAATCAAACAAACAAACCAAATATTCTCGCCATGAGCTCACTAGTTGGTGATGAAATACAACATCGTGGGAACATGTGAGAAGGGGCATGGATAAGTGGGTGGATTGGTTACATTGGTGTCCCTCTTAACAGACTTACACCTTGGTGAAAGATTCCCGATGGTCTATTTGTGAGTTTCCATCTGAGGAGCCCGAGTGAGTTTGACCAACGTCTGATCCAGGTACAAGGAAGACTCCCCTTCACCGTAAACTTATTTAAGTTCCATAAACATTATGGAAATTAAGGTCACCAACTCGCATTCAACCTCCAGGTGGGTACAATCGATAGTTGGGTCCGACAATATGGGCAGGATATCAAGTCCGAAATTCCTCAAGAGGAATGAAAACAAGAGAACTGAAAAAATATTCAGAGGACCCCGAATGGATTCAAGATTCATGAAGTTTTCGAGATCAAATGGAAACATCTGATTCTCAATAAGAATCCCCAATATACTATCGTTACACTACGTTTGGTTAAGACTCATATGGGTAATCTTTGTTTCCTAGCCACACGCGACCTCGTTTGTAACGCCTGTGTGAGAGGGGGCTCCCGACTATCCCTATACAAAAGTTGGATTTAAGCCCTATTTAATATTCTATGGTTTGTTTGTGTGGTATTGGACAATTTACTCCCTTATATTAGTCGAAATACCCTATACCTAGACTATTGTTGGTGTTCTTAGAAAAGAGAAAGTCTAGTTAATTTTGTTAACGCGTGTTTTTTTTTAAGGCTGTTCTTTAGTCAAAATATGGCATGGAAGTGAAAATTATGATGTGAAAAGACTCGACTCCAAAATGATGTAAAGGGATGAAATTTGAAGAATTTTCCTTTAGATGAATCCTATTTATGAGAGGGAGAAGTGTTGGCTCATGTTGTCATTGATGCCAATGGTTTGATTGATTGATGTCAAGTGATTGATTGATGTCAAATGATTGATTGATTGATGATTGATGTAATATAATATGTATTGTCCTTGATGAGAATGCATAGATGAAGATGGATCAATGAGTTGTCATTGATACATGATGAAGATGGATGGATGTGGTTTCATTGGTATATGATTCATTGTTGGAAAAATGTATAGATGACTCATTATTGTCTTATCATGATTGATAAGGTGCAAAAATGGATGAACTCCAAAGTGGTCCCCTTATGGTGAAATCCCTCACGGGAAGACACTTTGCAGATTGAGTTATCCTAGAAGAATGGTTAGATGACCCATTCTCTCATTATTGTCTTATCATGATTGATAAGGTGCACAAATGGATGAACTCCAAATTAGTCCCCTTATGGTGAAATCCCTCACGGGAAGACGCTTTGCAGATTGAGTTATCCTAGAAGAATGGTTGGAGGACCCATTCTTGTATGTGGAATAATGAGATGAATATCAAGGAAATTGTTGGTGAAACTATCCTAGATGGATAGTGCTTGTCATGCCATTTTTGGTGGTATGTGGAATGTCACATAAATCCTCATGGTTTGAGAGTTATGGCCTTACGAAGATGAAGGACCCCCACATGAAGGCTTGA
>ML776960.1:228198-255529 GCA_009831015.1 Picea engelmannii
GTCAAAGTGACCTAAAAGAAGAAATCATTATTTAAATGATAAAGTAAAGTGACAAAGTCAAGGTGGATTATTTAAATAATAAAGAGAAGTGACAAAATCAAGAAATGATAAAGTAAGGTGAAAAAATCAAGAAGGAATGTTTATGGAAAGTGGTTAACCCTAAAAATAAGGAAAATAGGTTAAGTGACTTAGAAATGGGTTAATATTATTTAAATGATAAATTAAAGTGAAAAATTCAAGGTGGATTATTTAAATAATCAAGAGAAGTGACAAAATCAAGAAATGATAAAGTAAGATGACAAAATCAAGAAGTAATATTTAAATGATAAAGTATCGAAGAACTTTCTATTTATGGAAAGTGGTTAACCCTAAAATAAGGAAAATAGGTTAAGTGACCTAGAAATGGGTTAAGTGACCTAAAAATGGGTTAAGTGACCTAGATGACGAAAGTATAAATAAGATAGCAATGGTCTCTTGTAGATCATCCTTTTTGTGGATCAATGGAGAGCTTCTTGTGAGAATATATTTTGGAGTATTGATGGAGAGCTTCTTGTGAGAGCTTCTTGTGAGAGCTTCTTGAGAATTTTTGTTGTGGACAACTTGATCATATTGAAGATCTATAGGTGACTAAGGTAAACAAGGATATATAATCCAAATTTTAGAAGGAAGGTGAAGAAAAGAGGGCCAGAATTGAAGGGAGGATAAATTCTTTTGATGATGCTTTCTAAGGTATGTTATTTACAGGTCATCTCACCATTTTTGCTATAATTTTTTTTCTATAATGATTCAGATCCTGAAATTTCTACGGAAGTGAGAAAACATATCCAAGTATATTTGGTTAAAAATTCATCTTGTGGGTCGTTTTATTTTGGGAGTTACACTCCGTGGAAAATAGGGTTTGTGGTCAGTCCTGAAACTAGTGAAAATCAGGTGTTTCGGGTAAAAATGTCATAACTTCTTCATAAGAGATCCAAATTCAGTGAGACAAAATGTTTTGGTTAGGTTGCAGTCTTTAGTATTATTTGTAACATTTTCAGATCATTTTAGGAAATATTTTGGGCGGGGCACGTTCTACAAGGTTGCTCTCTAGAATAATCCAAAATTCAGCAAGGTATGCCATTTTTTATATAACTCCTTTTATGAGAGGTTACAAGTAGTTCCATTTGGAGGAATTTCATAAAACACACTAAAGAACATTGTGTATCAATTTCATATCTTTATTCATTACAGGTACATAGTTATGATTATTTCAAGTTAGGGTTGTTGACTAATCCAAAACTAGTCATGGTTGAGACAAACAGTTGATGAGTTGGCACATACATGAGGTATATAGTTGATGATGTTGGTAAATATTGATGGGTCATTTTTGATGAGTAGTTGACACATGATTGGTATATACTTGTTACATGGTTGGATGCACTTGAATAAGTATACAGGTTGATTGCAGGTTGTTTGGCACATGTTGGTGCATGATTGATGCTCTTGTTTATGGTATAGATTGATATCTATTGAGGATTGTTGCCTCATCTCAGTTGGGGCTGAGAATGTAAGCTGAGTCTTGAATATAGAGCTGGTGCTCTTGTAGAGTTGTACTCTATTCAATTCTTGCTGAAAAACCCCTGGATTGAAGTTCATAATAAAAAGAAAAATTGTACATACATCTTGTGTTCCTTGTGGAGATGATTTGTTGATGATATATTGCTGATATATGTTGCTGATATGTATTCACATCTAACTAATTATTAATGACAACCATGAGTAATGAGTAAATGTCGAATGCTAACTAATGAGTTTTGTGTAAGAGGGAAGTTTTGGGAAAAAGATCCCCACACTCATTCACCCCCCCCTATAAGTGTGGTAGGTGTGTCCAACAAGAAGAGTATCTTGGATTTTTCTCCTTATAAAAGAAAACACCCTAATGTATACCAATTTCTATGTATTCTTGCAAATAAGACAAAAGGAGAATTTTTTCAACCAAACTCGCCAAATGATTTATGAAATTCCCAACCAAGCATAAATTTTTTCAATGATATTTTAAAACACTCTAAATGAAATGGTTTTTGTTTCTTTTATTTTTTTCAAATTACATGAAAATGGAAAAAAAAAATCTTCTTCAGCCTTTTCTTTCAATCGACCATATTCGGAAATGAATGAAAAAGATGGAAGAAAAAAAACCAAGAATGCAAATTTAAAGCAAACCAAAATATTTTAATTCTAAACAATCATTTTAAAAGTTCCCAAATGATTTGGGAAATGACAAGAATTCAAACTAATGGAAGAGAGACTTATATAATAAAATAATAGACTTTGAAAGAAAAATATTGTCAAGAAGCTATAAATAACCTTCTATGGGATTGAAAGGATTAATTTAGGTGATCTTGTTTGTACCTATCAATCACATAAGGTGGCCATACAAAGAAGATAATTGCATAAATTTCAAAACAAATTGATGCAAAATCAAAGAGACGGTCTTAATATAAGTATGGAATGTTGAAGGAAACTGGTCTAAAAGGGTCTGGCTGAGTTTTTGAAGGATGACTCTTAAAAAAAACAATTTTAAGGGGTCGATCGCTCCCTATAGAGGGCGATAATGCGACCAGGTTGTGACCCAACAAGAGAAACAATGTGACCGAAGAGTGTGGTCGCTCCTGGTAGACTTGGGAGCAGAGATGGTCATTTCTACAAAAAAGAGAAACTGCGACCCGGAAGGCTCTGGTCTCTCTATGTAGATGGGGAAGTCGCAACCAACTCAAAAAACAAAGAAAAATATAGATCTAGGATGAGATCTATCAGATCCAATATAGTGGTTTCTTCAACTGAACTTAGGAAAGGGCATAACAAAGTATGGAAATTAGATCATGGCATTTTAATGGGTAAAAATATCAAAAAGAAAACATGTTAAGAAAGACTAAAATCACATCAGAGGCAATCTCCCCATTATGGTCGCCAATCTCTATTAGGGATTTTGTACAGGATCTGAGCTACTTTAGATTCTTCCTATACCTAAGACATGAAAAAAGATACGAGAAAAGGATGCCTCTAAACTTGATAATATGTCATGATCTAAAAATTTATAAATTATCTACCAATGAACACACAAACTTACATGAGCAATTGTTTAAAAGGAAACATCCAACATATATTCTAATAATAAAGTAATCATTATTACAAATTATAGGTATAAGTTGAAGATGTATTTCTTCTAATATCCTTTACCACTCCTTGCCAACAAAAATCCAAAGTAACTTTGCTAGTTCTTTCTCCCCTTTCACATGGAAATGGATTGGTTCTTATGGGGATTTAGAGATAAGGCCATATGTTTAATATGATAAGATCTTCAGGATTATATTGGAATCCTTCTTGAGACTAAACCATGAGAAATCATAGTGAGGCATACTCCATCACAACCAAGTCCAAAAAAGGGTTCTTCTAGGCTCATTCGCGACCTAAGTACACAAAAAGAGAAACCCAGTCATGACTTGGTAGTCTAGAAATGGCGACAAACCCCTTTGGTCACAGGGTTGAGAAATCAGAATGACGACTGAAGGGAGATTAGGCTAGAAACTT
This sequence comes from Picea engelmannii, assembly GCA_009831015.1. Classification (NCBI taxonomy): domain Eukaryota; kingdom Viridiplantae; phylum Streptophyta; class Pinopsida; order Pinales; family Pinaceae; genus Picea; species Picea engelmannii. The sequence continues at coordinate 231,766 of ML776960.1, forward strand.
AGTCGACAGATGATGAAAGATGAGTGGGTTGGGTAGGTGACCTCTAGGAGATGATGTCTCAGTGGTGAGGGGGTTAATAAATCTATAACAACTATGTATTTTTGCAGTGTGGACATATTCACTGCAAAACCTTCTTTTATGACCGTTTTCATTGCAAGAGTTCCTAGAACTATGTAAAATCATGCAACAACAAATCAAATTATTATAACTTCATATTTAATGATTGATATTGATTTGAATGTTGTAGCATATGTTTTGATAATTTACCTCCACAACTACTATCCATAGCCACCTGAAGAAATATCTGCATTTCTTCTATATCATTTGATTCTGTTGCAGTTGTAAATTGGAACTTCCCTGCTTCTTCTTGAAAATAATCATAAAATAATTATCTCCACACTTTTAGTTTCTCTTATAAAAGTTGTTGGTCATTAATATATGAGAGGTCAAAATAAAAAATACAAACTTGCACTTTGATGTCACTAACTATAACACCATCCTCTTTTATCAAACCCATATGTTGTTTGACAATATCAATCTTGTCTATTTTCATATTAGGAACTCCATACATCATCAAACCTCTTATTCGATCAGTACATTCATATTTAGTGATAGACTTCCCTTGTTTGTTGAATTTATCAGCTGCAACCAAACCAGTTGGTCCACTTCCCACTATAACAACTTTCTTCCTTGTCCTCTTCACAGGTGGACAAGGAACCATTCAACTCTGTTTGAAATAGTTATCATCTCCACAAGTGACAACAGAGATCTTCTTATTATTTGAGTGAGAGAAGAAATATTATTAACACTTCCAACATGAGGATCAATCTCTAGATGTTTCCTCAATTCACCACCACCATCATATGACTATGAGCAACTAATATGCTTCGAAAATGTGTCTCAGAAAATACAGAATCATGTGCCAAGCAATGTCCCATCTGGTATCCAAATATATCAATTTACATAGATACCTATATCTTTGATGAGTTCTTCATGTAAAGGCATTAATCAACCTGAGATATCCCATATACTAAAGGTTTTGAGATTTCTAAACCAATCTAAGTCTTGGCTTTTCTTTGAAAGAATCACAACGACATGGAGAGTGTTTCCAACCATTGTGAGTCTTCTTTTGATACCCAAATTATCCTTGGTGATCATGTGCACATTTCCAACCTTTGCGAAATTTGGATCTATTTTCACATAGAACACAAAATGGACCCTCTCTCTAAGAGACAATTCAAGGCCTGAATGCACAACATATTGGTTTCAACGCATGGTATAATTCCTGCAACAGAGTCCAAGAACTATCTGAATGCCATTTACATGAGAATTCTAATCGAGGGGCCATGGGACAAAAATATTTTTCCAAAAAATAGTAATGACCTTGCATATGAGCCTGAGAGAACAAATAGCCATTATGAACCAAATTTTTAAAACCAAGATTTCATTTTTTTTTTAAATTTATAAAAATTTGGCATATGATAAAATTGGTTCTAATGAGGATGCAATTGTCCCTATGAGGTAGAAAAGAACACACAAACCTATGCCTATTCCATTGTTGTTCCAAATATCTGAAACAAATTTGTTATGAATTCTAAAACCTGTGAGTTGTACCTGTCTCAGGCTTCTAAGATACTCTAAATATAATTAAACTTCTTTCAAAGGATACACTAGCTGATATTTTATCTGAAAATGAAAATACTCTGAAACTATGTGTTAGCACTCTATAAATTTTGTCCAGCTCATAGACAAATGACAAAGGTAATTGTTTCAACCTACTTTAGAGCTGGGTACTAGCCTTCTCAACTTAGAGAGGGATCTCTTGTGTCACTTGATATATCTTTGAAAATCAATGGCTAGGTTTGGTTTGTTTTAAGTTTCTTTATAAAGTTTGCTAGCAAAGAAGGAGAGGGGCTTTTAGGGCTATGGATTCGAAACTCTGAAAGTCAAGGAAAACAATGACTGGCCGATAGAACTCTCTAGGATAAAGGCTAAATGAGGAAATGAATCTGAGTTGTTAATTGAGTTTAAGCAGGGTGTAAGAAGAAAGAGAAAACAAATAACTGCATTAGAGCATTACTGAAATGAATTCTGAATTAGTTAAGAGGAAATTCACATAGTTTAAATTTCTTAAGTCGAGAGCATCACAAGATGAATTATGAGCTTTTAACTATCCAATTTAAACATAAGACAATGCAAATGGAAATAAAGAACACATAAAATGCATACGATGAGAGAAGACAAAACTCATATCAACACCATTAGAATATTTTCATAGAGACTTCAAAAGATTCTGCGTATGTATTCAATTCAGCTCTAGAAAATTACAATGTAGATCAAAAAAACTAAGAAGGTTCCCTTGCTCTTCTGCCAAAATTAATTCATTCAAAACTCCTAGTACATATACAGTTCGATTACAATGGTTGAAACTGGAGCGTTTCAATTTCTAAAACTGACTAAAATAATTACAAGCCAACAGTTTCGGTAGGCGAACCAATTTACAATGTTTTAAACAAAAAAATGTTTCATAAAATAGGGATGGATCTATTTGACTGTTGGGATTCCTCTACACCATCTATCTTGCTCCGATCTCCCATCGAACTTGCCAGTTTGGTAAAACTTGGAGGTTACTTACTGGTCCCTGGAAAACTACATTTTGTCCTGCCCAGCTACACGATTTCCTTCCACTGTGAGTCAGAAGGAATCTCGTAATCCATCATTTCCTTTATAAGAATATCCATATCAATGAAATTATAATAAGACATAGTTGGAAGCATGATATTTAATATCTTAAGTTGATTCAAAATATAAAAGTCTGCAACCAAATATTCCACTAAACTAGGTGCCTTCAGTTTCTCTTCCAAACCTTCAAATTTGGAATGATCCATTCTGCACTGAGTGAGGAGAGCATTGTATTCCTCTTGATCATATAATTTCCCTTTACCATCCCAAAATGGTGGGAGGCCCTTGATAAACAGTTGTTCAAATGTATCCTTAAACTCTTGTATACTCTGTTCCATTTTCATAGCTTTAGTTTGAACCGACTTGAGAAAATTGTGCTTAGCGACGATCCTCCTAGCCCAAATGATCAGTGAAGTTCTGTCTTTTACCCCAATGATCTGAAGATTAGTAGTGGGCACATAATTCAAAAAATTAATAGCGTTATGGGCCCATTCTGAGGGATTTTTTGCTAGTTTTTGTAGTAGAAGGTCTAATAGCCACCATGTCTGATTTTGTTGCCTGTCCTTGTGACCAACTTTATTTTTCCTTTTCCAGCTATAATACTTTGGCTTTGTAATTTAGTGCTTCCTATATGAATGTCTCATTTTCTTTCTCTAGAGAATTTATATCTGTTGTCTATGTATGTTCTATGAAAGACATCTTCAGCTTCTTCTTCAGGCTTTGGATCATTTTCTCTTTCTCATCTAAAGAAGATTTTACCCCTTGAGGGCCTTTAGATTCCAATATTTTGACTTGTGTTTTACAGGCTCTACTGGATTTTTTTTCCTGCTTCAATTGTCCATCCAATTTTAGTGCATGGGTTGTCAGTCTTGAAACCCTCACACTTAGACTCAGGTAGTCTGAATATAGCATGTCATTGGCGTTTCTGTGGAACTTTACCTTGTATGGGGCACCAATATTTTCGTAATGCAGCTAGATTTTAGACATTTTATCCTCATCTTCCACCTCTTTATTAAAATTCTTTCTTTCTACATCCCTGACTGAGAACAGGGAAGACTTGTGCTCTAAGATTCTTTCTACCTCAGGTAACAAATCTCTTATTTCACTATTGGCCATATTTCCTTTCACAACATACTGATTCGCTAAATCTTCTTTGGATTGGTAGACTTCCCCAGGTGTCTTGCTAAAGACATGTTTCTTTCTCCTAAAATCCCTTGAGTTGCTTTCATCCTGTGGAATGCTATCTATATTAGCTTCTTCATTTTTGGTTCTATTTTCCACCATTTCCATGCTCATTTTATCCTTAGGTTCTTCCTCCTCTAGGTTTAATATATGTGGGGACTATGTGATCTTTACCTTCTTGAGAACATTTTGTTGACTACTGGTGCCCAAGGCCTCTAAACTACTCCTCTTGTTATAAATACTCATCTTGGGAGCTTTAATAATCAACCTTGTAGAAGTTTTATGTTTCTGGATTTGTTGTGGGGCTGACTCTATTTGTTGTGTCTGATAAGGTTGCAAAGTGACTTCCATATCCACATAGGTTTCCAAATTTGCCAGTTTATCAAATCCTTCAACATGCTCATGCTCATAGGGGCCTTTATACTCATCAGTATTCTCTTAGATATGACTTGATGTGGATCATATTTCCTCCCTTGTAACTGTGAAAATCCAAATTCATTGATCTTGGCCTGGATCTGAGGAAAACATGATCTAGTTTTTACCACAAAGGGTCCTATTATGAAGGGAAACTTTAAGTTAGATGCTTTGTGTGTATTCAGAAAATGTTGTATTTCTGAGATGATTCTTTGCCTAATGAATTCCAGGGAAAATACTCTAGGAGTCAAGAAAATAAGCAAAAGGTAAGGTCCTTGTTGATAACCATATACACAAATCACAGAAGAGTGCATGAACAACACCCAATATCCTACCCTATTCTCTAGATTAGGCTGTAAAGAACTTTTCATTTCTTCCAAAACCCTTGGTAGGTCAGTGCTGAAGATTAAGCTATAAACTATGGATATGATCTTGTTTATAAAAATGAGTATTGTTATCCTTTTACATTCAGTCAAGATGAATGCAGCTTCAAGGAACTTTGTCTTACTTGTTTCCAGGAACATTCTCAACAAGTGCATGTAATACTTGAAGTGTCTCAGTGAATTGAAATTTACCAGCTGTTTGTGCATATTGTCAACGATGAACTCTTCAAAACTAATACAGACTGACTAACTGGACTCTGAATGAAAAAATTTGAACAAGAAACCCAACATGACCTCTACTACAAACTTGTCGTTATCCAATCCTATAATTTGAATGAGTATGGAGCAGGCCCACTGGACCTCAATAACCATGACACTTACACTGATAGGTAAAGACAGACTCTCATAATGATGTTTGTTTTTAACAATGATCTCTAAAATTAGTGTTTTGACTTCGGGGGGACATTATCTATAGAATTTTCTTAGTTTCTCTTCCTTGAAGGGCTCCGACACCATGGGGGAAGACTCTAGTATACTGAGGGCATGTCGAATTGATGGGCTATCTATTTCACATAAGACCTCTGACCATAACTTTTTCAAAAGGACTTTTTCTTCTTATGAATACTATTCTGCACACCCGCTTATGAACTCTGGGAAAGGGAAAGGACTTCGACAGCATAAGGGGTGATGAAGACTTGGGCTGCTTCGAGGAAGGGTATTTGTTTCTTGATATTGTCTAACAAATTGGCTCTGGATAAGGAAATGGGTGAGACAGTTATTTCTGTGTCAAATACATCAGAGTCCCTGTCAATTAGGGCTTCTTCTTTAGAGGCAGGGTCTTGATCTGTTACGGATAAAATGACAGGATTCATGGCCATGATGAAAAATACCTGTGAATTAGTGGAGAATGCATGTGTTTGGTTCACTGTTGAGCTTCAGTTTTGATTGGAGCATTTGCGCCAATTTTCAAACATTCGAATGATTTGATATATCATAAAATAATGACCGAGGCCCGCCTTTTATAGGCTCTTTTCGATATTGGGGGCAAGACAAAATGGTTTTGGGTAGAATGTGTTTCTTCCCGATATGGATCTAGAGGCGCCACATGTTTGCGAGGTGAAACCACGACATTTTCCCCGGCCCGCTCTCGAGTGATTAACCTTCGCACTATTTCCTCGCCCGATATGTCTCCTGACCATCGGTATGGGATGTTTATGATCTATGGACCTTAGAGACCCTTTCATGCCTCCTCTATATTGGCCCTTATCCGCTAGATGTGACCTGATCCTCCAAAATATCGTGCCGCCACCCCGATGTATCTCCTCACCAAATTTCGAGACTTGGATTCCTTCAAAACAAAATTGTTATGGTGATCACATAGGCTACAAATGGGGATGCTATCCTCCCTGTGAGGTAACAAAGAATGGTAGACCAAGTGCCTACCCATTGGGTAGTGATTTATTCATGCAATCTGAATCCATCAACCATTATTCAAAAAACTTAAAATCGACCCAACACAGTTGAGGGACTTCACCTCGAGCTTCAACTATGTTGCTTTTATTCCAACTTATTCATGCGAAAAGAAAACATAAAACGATTATGTACAATGAATGGAAGGGGTGATGATGTTTAAGTGATATAATTATTGAGAAACCTGCCATTCAAAGTCCCTCCTCCAATGATGTCTCCATTACTCTCCTGTAGTATGTAGGTGTTACTTCCACGGTATGCCGCAATTTTTAATGGGCCCAGCCATAGGTGATCAAATTTCCCATGTTTTCCATTATCTTCATTTCTGACGTCCCATTTTAGTACCAAGTCTCCTGGTTTGAAGTTATCCACCGTGGTATGTCTGTCGAAAGCCTCTTTGATTTTGTCTTGGCGCATTTGAGTATTGTCAAAAGATTTTTCTCTAGTTTGTTGTACACTTATGAGTTCATCTTTCCTTCTTCATGTGGCATCTGTATCTACATCTTTCTCCTACAATAGTCTCATTACTGGAAACCCCAATGTAGTAGGAAAAATTTCTTCAGTTCTATAAACGATCTGAAAAGGTGAGGTGGCGATGGACCTCTTTGGGGTGATTCTATCAGTGCATAATGCATGAATGAGAGTTTTGTGCCAAGCCTTTTTATTTTCCTGCAACAACTTTTTTATAATTCTGGTGAGGCTCTTGTTTGATGACTTAGCTAACCCATTTCCCCAAGGGTAATAAGAAGTGGCCAACTGTTATGTTGTATTCAATGCAAAATTTCTCCATCATTTTAGACTTAAAGGATGTTGCATTGTTTGTGATGATTTTGATTGGACATCCGAACCTAGACAAAATATTTTCTTCCAAAAACTAGATGATGACAACATCCATCGCTTGCCTGGTGGGTACTGCCTTAATCCATTTAGTGAAATAATATGTTTTTGTTAGAATCCACTTGTGTTGGGCTGAATACTGTGGATGTATTTCCCCTATGAATTCAATACCCCACTGTCTAAAAGGAGCATCCACAGAGATGGGATTCAAAGGCATAGGTTGCAATTTATTTTTTCCTTCAAAACTCTAACATTCATGGCATCTTGAAACCCCTTTATAGACATCAGAAAATATGTTAAGCCAATAAAACCAAGCTCGCAAGATTTTGTGCATAGTGGTTTTCCATTAATGATGACCTTCACTGTCACCCTTATGGAACACTTTGATGGTCTTCTCAGCTTCCTCTTCTATCAAACAACTCAGTAAAATTCCCTCAGGATCCTTCCAATATAGGGATTGATTTACTATACAAAATTTTATTTCTTTCAGTTTCAAGAACCTTACCTTTGTTTTACTTAATTTAGGAGAAGCCTGAAAATTCTTCAAAACAAATATGATATATGCATACCATGTGGAGTTAATAAATTTCTGGGATATTTTTAGAGTCGTCCTCTCCTCTTCTGCACATTCTGACAGGTCTACGATGAAATTTATTCCTAAGACTTCACAATTGGTTTGTGCCATCAACTTTGCAAGCCCCTGTCCTTTGATAAAATTGGTGGCTTTTATCTCAAGGTCATATTCTAACAACAATGCTATCCATTTCCCCCTCTTTCCTTTAGGATCAGGCTGGGTTAATATGTCTTTCACTGAGCTCCTTGGTACACAAGCAATAGTATGGGAATGCATGATGTAAACTATGAATTCTTTCAAGGCCTTGACTAAAGCATACGCTTCCTTCTCCATGATTTCATACTTCATGGGAGCATTCCTCAACAACTTGTTTTAATATGCTATGGGCTTCTCAAAATTTTTGCCATCTTTCTAGAGTAAAAAACCAACAATTGTGTGTTTTGAGGCAAAGGAGAACAATATGAAATCCTTTTCAAAATTAGGATTGGCCAGTACTGGAGCCTTGGTCAATGCCACCTTGATGTCTTGAAAGGAATTTCTAGCTTCATGAATCCATTTTATTTAATTTCCCTTCTTAATCATGTTGGTAATATGTTTTATGATTTCAACCAAATTAGGGATGAATCTTCTTAGAAAAATTACTTTTCCCAGGAAATATTGTACCTCCTTTTTACTTCTGGGTATGCCAATTTTCAAGATCCCTTCAACTCTGCTGGGATCTACCTTTATACCCTATTTTGAAATAATATGACCCAACAACTTTCCTTCTTCCATGGGGAAAAATTGACTTCTTGAGATTCAATGATTTACCAAACTTCCTGCATTTTTCAAATGCCTTTCTTAGATGCTTGAGTTTTTCATCATCTGAGGTAGAATACATAGTGATATCATCTAGGTATATAACAATGAAATTGTCCTTCTCGTCAGCAAAAGCTATGTCCATGGCTCTTTGAAATGTTGCCCCTGCATTCATGAGCCCAAAAGGCATCTTCGCATACATGAATGTTCTCCAAGGTGTTGTGAATGTTGTCTTTTCTTGATCATCAAGATGCACCATAATCTGATTATACCCAAAGAAACCATCCAACATTGACATTTTCTGAGAGCCTACCACCTTTTGTAAAATGTGATCCATCTTAGGCAATGGGTAATTTTCTTTTAGAGGCACCTTGTTTATATTTCTGAAATCTACACACAACTTGATATCTCCACTCTTTTTTCTGACTGACACCATATTTTCCACCCATTTGGAAAATATTAGGGATACTATGATTTTGGCTTCAAATAGCTTCTTTACTTCTTTCTCGATCAAAGGCAGTAGTAAAGGATTTATACTCCTTAATTTTTTTCTGAAATTTTTATGATCTTGTTTGATTGGGATCACATGATGGATTATATTGGTGTCATACACTTTCAAATCATCATAGCTCCAAGTGAAAACATTAGGGAAATCCTTCATTAATTTGAAATAACTTTCCTTGACTTCAGGGATAAGTGTTATGGACAACTTAATGATCTTTGGATCTTATGGAGTCCCAATATTGCAATCTTCCACATCCCCTTCATTTACTGTAATATTTGGACTTCTGGCCACATCATTGTTATCAAAGATTTTCTCCAATGGGACCGAACCCTTGGGAATGATGTTTCTCTTTAGTTGAACAATATCTCTACCTGCAATCTGATTGTTGAAATACCCCTCCTTTGTGAAAGCAACTGAATCGACTTCATCATCACATTATTCATCATAAATGTTCAAATTCTTGAATTCGTTCTCCATATTGAGGATGCTTTGTATATGTTGTTTGTGAGGTTGAAGGCTTTGTCTTCTCTTGAGTTTTGTTCATGTCCCTGCTAGAGCCAGATTTTATCTTTCCCAAAGCCATTAGATTCACTTTGAATTCTATGGAATCAGTCATCATATCATCTAATGTAGCATATCTTCATTCTCTTAATAATAAAGAAAAATCACTTTCAAAAGAATCAGGATATCTGAGATGAGAAGCTTTAGGGGGGGGGTTTACCTCAGCAGGAATCAAACTATAGATCTTCCTGAATCTGGCTAAAAACTCCTTCACTGTTTCATTAGCTGATCTCTTCGTTTTGTTGTAATGGGTCAACAACTGAAGGGGATTTTTCTTGTCTCCCCATTTTACAAGGAAGTTGGTTTCAAAGGCCTCAAAATCTACAATACTAACTACTGGAAGTGCTCTGAACCGCTTCCTCACTTCTCCTGCAAGACATTGTGTAAACAACCTCATTAACACATCTTCGAAGTCCACCTCTTCCAATTCTATGAAATCATTAAACCAATATAGATGCTTCTGGGTTGATATGTTTCCTTCAACATCATATAGTTTGATCCTTAGGCTATAATATTGAGGTAAATCATGCAGTTGAGAAGGCAATATGAGGGGAGAAAATCTTGCTTCAATGGTTGCTGTGAGGGGTTAGAGTGATTGTTGGTTCTGAGAGGGGATCACTATAGGCCTAACAGATGCGGCTAAATTCAAATCTTGGAATCTCTTTTCATCAAGGTGGTCTCGATTAAATAATATTCAGATTTAGTTATGAATAGAGCTTTCTCAAATTTTACATCAAACTCAAGGTATTCAATGCTCGTTACTCCACCCTTAGTTAAGGAAAAATATCATTCTGGACGCAGCACTGGGGTTACTGGATTTTATTTTCTTTTGTGTACAAGATTTTTGGGGTCAGACACATGGATTGCAACTTCTGGGTTTGGGTTGCTCGTGGTGTGAATTCTCTTGGGATCTAGGATTTCTATTTCACACTGTTTGGTGCAATTGGTCTCTTGGTAACGGATTCGCTAGGGAAAAAATAATCTCAGCCAATAAGGTATTTGATCCACTGTCACCCTCAGGGATCAAACTAAAGATTTAAGTCATTTTTCCCAGGGAAGAGTTTTCAATTTCGTCCTTGACAATGACGCCATAATGCTAGCACTTTGTAAATTTTGTTTAGATAATATACAAACGACAGAGGTAACTATTTCAACCTACTTTACAGCTGGGCATTATCCTTCTCAACTCAGAGAGGGATATCTCATTTCACTTGATATATCTTTGGAAATCAATGGTTAGGTTTGGTTTGTTTTAGGGGTTTTTATAAAGTTTGCTGGAAAATAAGGGGAGGGACTCTTAGGGCTATGGAGTCAAAATTATGAAAGTGAAGGAAAACAATGTCTGGCCGATAGAAATCTCTAGAGGATAAAGGATAAATTAGGCAATGATTCTGAGTTGTTAATTGAGTTTAAGAAGGGTGTAAAAAGAAAGAGAAAACAAATAATTGCATCAAAGCATTACTGAAATGAATTCTGAATTAGTTAAGAGGCAATTCACATAGTTTAAATTTCTTAAGCCGAGTGCATCACAAGATGAATTATGAGATTTTAAATATCCAATTTAAATATAATACAATGCAAATGGAAATAAAGAACACAGGAAATACATACAATGAGACAAGACAAAACTCATATCACCACCATTAGAATATTTTCATAGAGACTTCAAAAGCTTCTGCATATGTATTCAATTCAGCTCTAGAAATTTACAATGTAGTTGAAAACAACTAAGAATTTTCCCTTGAAATTCTACCAATATTAATTCATTCTAAACTCCTAGTACTTATACAATTCGATTAGAACAGATGAAAATGGAGCATTTCAATTTCTAAAACTGACTAAAATAATTACAAGCCAACAGTTTCGGTATGTGAACTAATTTACAATGATTTAAAAAAAAAATGTTTCATAAACTAGGGATGGATCTATGTGACTCCTCGGCTTCCTTTGCACCATATTTCTTGCTCCGATCTCCTATAGAACTTTCCAGTTTAGTGACAACTGAAGATTACTTAATGGTCCCTAGAAAACTGCATTTCATCCTGCGCAGCCGCACGATCTCCTTCCAATGAGTCAGAAGGAGTCTCGTAATCCATCATTTCCTTTATCAGAATCTCCAGATCAATGCAAGTAGCATAAGACATAGTTGGCAGCACGGTCTTTACTGTCTTAAACTGATTAAAAATCTCAAAGTATGCGACCAAATATTCCACCAAACTGGGTCCCTTCAGGTTCTCTCCAGGACTTCAAATTTGGAATGATCCATTCTGCACTAAGTGAGGAGAGAATTGTATTCCTCTTGATCATATAATTTACCTTTACCATCCCAAAATGGTGGGAGGCCCTTGATAAACAATTTTTCAAATGTATCCTTAAACTCTTGTATACTCTGTTCCATTTGTACAACTTTGGTTTGAACCGACTTGAGCAAATTGTGATTAGAGATGATCCTCCTAGCCCAAATGATCAATGTAGTTATGTATTTTACCCCAATTGTCTGAAGATCAATAGTGGGCACAAAATTCAACAAATTAATAATGTTCTGGGCCCATTCCGAGGGTTTTTTCACGAGTGTCTCATTAACAACAGTACATCTGCTTCGGGCAGTGATATCCATGCTATCTATGTCATTTATAAAATTCAAATAAACCCTGAACTTAGCCGCTTCATTAGCAAGAACATCCCAGATTACATGTTTAGCTCCTTGCAACAATACTTTTCCCTTCAAACTTGTCTTCAACTTGTTCACCCTTTCTTGCAAATCTTGATTCTCCTTTTGGAATTGGGCCATCTTTCCATCCTTCATTTTCATCTCTTGTTGCAGCTTTTATATGACTTCCTTAAGGTTCTTGATCTCCCATGTCTTTAAGCTTACTTGAGACATAGCCTGAACCAATCCATCAGTGCTTGATCTAGTTTTTGTAGTAGAAGGTACAATAGCCACCATGTCTAATTTTGTTGTCTGTCCTTGTGACCAATTTTCTTTTTCCTTTTCCAGCTGCAATACTTTGGCTTTGTAATTTAGTGCTTCCTGTCTGAATGTCTCCTTTTCTTTCTCTAGAGAAGATACCTCTGCTATCTGTGGATGTTATGTGGAAAATATCTTCAAATTCTTCTTCAGGATTTGGATCATCTTCTCTTTCTCATCTAAAGAATCTTTTACCCCTTGAGGGCCTTCAGATTCCAATATTTTGACTTGTGTCTACCAGGCTCTACTGGATGCTTTTTTCTTCTTCAATTGTCCATCCAATTTGAGTGCATGTGTTATCAGTCTTGAAACCCTCAGACTTAGAATCAGGTATTTTGAATATAGCATGTCACTGGCATATATGTGGAACTTTACCTTGCTTGGGGAACCAATATTTTCATAATGCAACTTGATTTTAGAGACATTATCCTCATCTTCCACTGCTATGTTAAAAGTCTTTCTTTCTACATCCCTGACAAAGAATAGGGAAGAATTGTGCTGGGAGATTCTTTCTACCTCAGGTAACAAATATATTATTTCACTATTGGCCATATTTCCTTTCACAACATATTGATTCGCTAAATCTTATTTGGATTGGTAGACTCCCCCAGGCGTCTTGCTAAAGACATGTTTCTCGTTGCTGAAAGCCCTTGATATTCTTTCACCCTGTGGCATGCTCTTTGTATTATCTTCTTCATTTTAGGTTCTTCTCTCCACCATTTCCATGCTCATTTTCTCCTTAGGTTCTTCCTCCTCTAGGTTTACTATCTGTGGGGACTGTGTGATATTCACCTTCTTGAGAACATTTTTCTAACTACTGGTGCCCAAGGCCTATGAACTGCTCCTCTGGTTATAAATACTCATCTTGGGAGCTTTATAATCAACCTTGGAGAATTTTTATGTGTCTGGATCTGCTGTGGGGCTGAATCTATTTGTTGTGTCTGATCAGGTTGCAAAGTGACTTCCATATCTGCACAAGTTTCCAGAATTTCCAGTTTATCAAATCCTTCAACATGATCATGCTCATAGGGGCCTTGTCTGCTAATCATTCTTCTCTTAGATATGACCTGTTGCAGATCATATTTCCTCCCTTGTAACTGTGCAAATCCAAATTCATTGATCTTGGCTTGGATTTGAGGCAAACATTATCTAGTTTTTACCGCAAAGGGTCCTATTATGAAGGGAAACTTTCAGTTAGATGCTTTGTGCGTCTTCAAAAAATGTTTTATTTCTGAGATGATTCTTTGCCTAATGAATTCTAGGGAAAAGAATCTGGGAGTCAATAAAATAGGCAAAAGGTAAGGTCCTTATTGATAACCATATACCCAAATCACAGTAGAGTGCATGAACAAGACCTAATATCCTACCCTATTCTCTGGATTAGGATGTAAAGAACTTTTCATTTCTTCCAAAACTCTTGGTAGGTCGGTGCTGAAGATTAATATATAAAATCTGGACATGATCTTGTTTATAAAAATGAGCATTGTTATCCTTTTGCATTCAGTCGATATGAATCCAACTTCAGGGAACTCTGTCTTATTCGTTTCTAGGAACATTCTCAACAAGTGCGTGTAATACCTGAAGTGTCTCAGTGAATTGAAATTTACCAACTGTTTGTGCATATTGTCAGCAATGAACTCTTCAAAACTGATACAAACCAATTGACTAGACTCTGAATGAAAAAAGGTCAACAAGAAACCCAACATGACCTCTACTAAAAACTTGTCATTATCCAATGCTAGAATTTTACTGAATATGGAGAAGGCCCATTGGACCTCAATAACCATGATGCTTACACTGATAGGTAACTAAAGACTCTCAGAATGATGTTCGGGTTTAAAAACGGTCTGTAAAAATAGGGTTTTTTCATCGAGGGGAAATTCTCTATAGACAATGATTAGTTTCTCTTCCTCTAAGGGCTCCGACGTAGCGGGGGAAGACTCTGGTATACTGAGGGCATGTTGAATTGACGGGCTATCTATTTCTTATAATACCTTTGACCCTAACATATTCAAAATGACCTTTTATTCTTGTGAATACTATTATGCACACCAACTTATGAACTCTTGGAAAGGAAAAGCGACTTCAACAACGTAAGGGATAATGGAGGCTTGGGCCGCTTCGAGGAAGGGTATTGGTTTCTTGACATTGTCTAACAAATTAGCTCTGGATACGAAAATGGGTGAGATAGTTATTTCTGTGTCAAATACATCGGAGTCCTTGTCAATTAGGGATTCTTCTTTAGAGGTAGGGTCTTGCTCTGTTATGGATAAAATGACAGGATTCATGGCCATGATGAAAAATACCTGTGAATCAGTGGAGAATGTGCGAGTCTGGTTCACTGTTGAGCTTAGGTTTCGAACAGAGTGTTTGCACCAATTTTCAAACATTCAAATGATTTGAAATATCATAAAATAATGACTAGGGCCCTCCTTTTATATGCCCTTTTTGATATCATGGGTGAGACAAAATGGTTTTGGGTAGACCACTTTTTTCCCCGATATGGCTCTAGAGGCGCTACATGTCTGCAAGATTGATCCGTCAGGATTTTTCGAATGACTTATGGTTGAGTTTTTAATTGCATGCATTAATTGACCATTGGGAAACTTAACGAAAGAACGAGAAAATAAAAGGAATTATACAACCATTAACATATTTGCAGATCTGAAATGCAATGAAAAACAACAAACCATAATGCACAAGTTGATAACGGAGTTCGGTACAACTTTGCCTACGTCTCCGAGCCTTTTCTCAGTGGGGGAGGCTTCTTTATTTATGTTCGAAATATCAATAGTACATCTTTACAATGCTGAATGGCTTCTAGACTGATTGGGTCATGTTCGCCTAGATCTCTGGAACCATGCACAAAAAACGACACCTGAAACGGATGTCCGGAGCTCTCAGAAACGGTCTGACAACATCTCCTCCTCAACGGCTTCCCTGCCTCAAACTGGCTTTGACTTGGCTTCTCCTCAACATCTCTGCTCTGAATTACTCTCAAAATATGTCCCCATGGCCTCAAAATGGCCTTGGTTAAATAGTGGGGAAGTTGGTTATCCATCCCCAACTTCCTCCACGAATTTAGGCTCAGAAAATGTCTAATAACCCCCAAAAATCATTAATAATGGGTTAATTACATTTAAACTAGCAAAAGTGGTTATAAAACCCACTTTGCAACTATATAATATAGTTAAAACGGGCCTTATCCCCCCGAACCATGGCGTGCGCCCTCTTCAAATGGTCATATGGACATCATAGGGCCAAGCGCTAGCCCTTGGGCTAAGTGTTGGCCCCTCGACGCTAGCTCTGGTCACATTGCAACCATAAAAAACGTGGGTTAAAACATGTAACCGCCCATATAAACAATAATCACGCCATTTGGTAATGGTTATAACCGTTGGTTCAATAAAAACCGCGCCATAAATTAGCACCAAACTCTCGACACAATACATGGTCACACAGCATGTAATAGAACCTCGGGTCAGGGCCAAGCCCCGACCCGACCCCCCGTCCAAAAACACAATAAACATAAAAATATAATGCGCCAAAAGGGTAACAAGCAACACCATATGGCCTATTGGCCCGACACACTTTACAAAAGCACTGAGCCACCGGGAGGTCGTGAGTTCGAATCCGGTCCGAGCCTTAACAAAATTTTGCATAACCAAAACCAATTAGCCAATCAAACGGTGCCACGTGGAAGCCCCTGATTCGGCCACGTGGCACCTTACCAACAACCAAATATTGACACGCATCATCTGATGATTGGCCCACGTGCCAGCCACGCGTCAACTGCCGTACCGCCATGTCATCCGCCACATCAACCATCGTACGATCCAGTCATCTGCCACGTCACTTTTCGTACGATGCTGACATCATCTGCCATGTATGTTGCCGATGTCATCCCGTGCCACATGTCACCCTTCTAGTGGTGACACGTGTCACCTCGGGATTGGTCCAACCGTATGCCCAAAACGCCAAATCTGCCTGACACGTGTCACTGCCTGAGGCTGCCACATGTCCTGTATGGACCTGCCACATGTTGTCGTGCAGACATGCCACATGTCACACATACGGATGTGCCACGTGTCCTGTATGGACTAACACATGTCCTGTACGAACTGTACGGACAGGTACAGTCAGCATCCAAAAAAATTTCCCTGTTTGGCTCGGCGGACAAAATGCGATATCTTCTCCATACGGACTTCGTTTGACAAAGTAAATATACCACCAGAATCAGGAAGACGATCCAGACGCAATGGTGTTGGTTTCATCAGATTCTGAGCACTTTCATTTTTGAGCATTTTTCAAGCCCTGACAGGCTTCTGAATCCGATTTTGGATCAAAGATGAAACCACAGTATTTTCCCTGGCCCTCTCTCGAGTGATTAACCTTTGTGTTATTTCCTCACCCGATATGTCTCCTGACCATTGATCTGGGTTATTTAATATATGTGTCCCGCAGGGCCCCATCAACTTCCGTACCTCTGCTATATTGTCCCTTCTCCGATAGATGTTAACTGATCCTCCAAACTATTTCACCTCCACCCTGATGTATCTCCTCGCCAACTTTTAAGACTTGGATTCCATCAAAAGAAAATTGTTATGGTGATAACATAGGCTCCAAATGGGGATGATATCCTCCCTGCAAGGTAACAAAGAATGGTAGACCAAATGCCTACCCAATGGGAAATGATTTATTCATGCATTCTGAATCCACCAACCATTATCCAAAAAACTCAAAATTGACCCAGCACAACTCAGGGCCTTCACCTCGGGCTTCAACTATGTTGCTTTTATTCCAACTTCTTCATGCAAAAAGAAAAAATAAAACAATTATGTACAATGAATGGAGGGGATGATGATTTTTAAACAATATAATGCTTGAGAAACCTACCATTCATAGGCCCTCCTCCAACGATGTCTCCATTAATCTCCTATAGTATGTAGGCATTACTTCCATGGTATGCCACAATTTTGAAAGAGCCTAGCCATAGGTGATCAAATTTCCCATTTTTTCCCTTATATTCACTTATGGCATCCCATTTTAGTACCAAGTCTCCTGGTTTGAAGTTATCCACCTTGGTATGTCTGTCGAAAGCCTCTTTGATCTTGTCTTGGCACAGTTGAGTATTGTTAAAATCTTTTTCTCTGGTTTTTTGTACATTGATGATTTCATCCTTCCTTCTTCGTGCAACATCTGTCTCTGCATATTTCTCCTGTAGCAGTCTCATTACTGGAAACCCCAATGTAGTAGGAAAAATTACTTCAGTTCCATAGATGATCTGAAAAGGTGAGGTAGCGATGGACCTCTTTGGGGTGATTCTATCAGCCCATAATCCATGAATGAGCTTTTTTTGCCAAACCTTTTTATTTTCCTGCAACAACCTTTCTATAATTCTGGTGAGGCTCTTGTTTGATGACTCAACTAACCCATTTCCATGAGGGTAATAAGAAGTGGAGTGGCCAACTGTTATGCTGTCGTCACTGCAAAATTTCTCCATCCTTTTAGACTTTAAGGTTGCTGCGTTGTCTGTGATGATTTTGATTGGACATCCGAACCTAGACAAAATATTTTCTTCCAAAAAATGGATGATGACAACATCTGTCACTTGCCTGTTGGGTACTACCTCGATCCATTTAGTGAAATAATTTGTTGTTGTTAGAATCCACTTGTGTTGGGATGAAGACTGTGGATGTACTTCCCCTATGTAGTCAAGACCCCACTGTCTAAAAGGATCTTCCATAGAGATGGGCTTCAAAAGAAGAGGTTGCAATTTGTTTTTTCCTTCAAAAATTTGACATTCATGGCATCTTGAAACCCCTTTATAGACATCAGAAAATATGTTGGACCAATAGAACCCAGCTCGCAAGATTTTTTTCATAGTGGTTTTCCAATAATGATGACCTCCACAGTCACCCTTATGGAACCCTTTGATGGTCTTCTCAACTTCCTCTTCTAGAAAACAACTTAGTAAAATTCCCCCAGGACCCTTCCAATATAGAGATTGATTTACTATACAAAATTTTAGTACTTTTAGTTTCAAGAACCTTGCCTTTGTTTTACTTAATTCAGGAGGATCCTGCAAATTCTTCAAAACAAAGATGATATCTGCATAACATGTGGATTCAAGAAATTTCTAGAATATTTGTAGAGTCGTCCTCTCCTCTTCTACACCTTCTGACAGGTCTACGATGAAATTTATTTATAAGAGTTCACAATTAGCCCATTCCATCAACTTATCAAGCCCCTGTCCTTTGATCAACTTGGTGGGTTTGATATCAAGT
Organism: Picea engelmannii; assembly: GCA_009831015.1. NCBI lineage: Eukaryota > Viridiplantae > Streptophyta > Pinopsida > Pinales > Pinaceae > Picea > Picea engelmannii. The sequence continues at coordinate 250,427 of ML776960.1, forward strand.
TCATATTCTAACAACATTGCTATCCATTTTCCCCTCTTTCCTTCAAGATCAGGTTGGGTTAAGATGTCTTTCATTGAGCTGTTGGGTACATAAGCAATAATATGGGAATACAGGATGTAAACTTTGAATTCCTTCAAGGCCTTGACTAAGCTATATGCTTGCCTCTCCATGATTTCATACTTTATAGGAGAATCCCTCAATGTATTTATGTAATATGCTATGGGATTCTCAAAATTTTGGTCATCTTTTTGGAGTAAAACACCAAAAATTGTGAGTTCTTAGGCAAAGGAGAACAATATGAAATCTTTTCAAAATTAGGACTGGCCAGTACTGGAACCTTGGTCAATGCCACCTTGATGTATTCAAAGGAATTTCTAGCTTTAGGAATCTATTTTATTTCATTTCCCTTCTTGAGCATGTTGGTAATATGTTTTATGATTTCATCCAAATTAGGGATGAATCTTCTCAGAAAATTTACTTTTCCCAGGAAATATTGTACCTCCTTTTTACTTATGGGTATGAAAATTTTCAAGATCTGTTCAAATCTTTTGGGATCTACCTTTATCCCCTCTTTTGAAATAATATGACCCAACAACTTTCCTTCTTCCATGGAAAAATTTGACTTCTTGGGATTCAATGATATACCAAACTTATTGCATTTTTCAAGTGATTTTCTTAGATGATTGAGGTGTTCCCCATATGAGGCAGACTACACAGTGATATCATCCAGGTATATAACAATGAACTTGTCCTTCTCGTTAGAAAAATCTGTGTCCATATCTCTCTGAAAATTTTCCTTTGCATTCATGAGCCCAAAAGGCATCTTCGCATACATGAATGTTCCCCAAAGTGTTGTGAATGTTGTCTTTTCTTGATCGTCGGGATGCACCATAATATAATTATACCCAGAGAAACCATCCAACATTGATATTTTCTGAGAGCCTACCACCTTTTGTAAAATTTGATCCATCTTAGGCAATGGGTAGTTGTCTTTTAGAGACACCTTGTTTAGATTTCTGAAATCTACAGACAACCTGATATCTCCACTCTTTTTTCGGACTAGCACCAGATTTTCCACCCATTTGGAAAATCTTAGGGATACTATGATTTTGGCTTCAAATAGCTTCTTTACTTCTTTCTCTATCAAATGCAACAGTAAAACATTTGTCCTCAATTTTTGTCTGAAAGGCTTATTATTTTCTTTGATTGCGATCACATGTTGTATTATACTAGTGTCATAAAATTTCAAATCATCATAGCTCCAAGCGAAAAAATTAGGGAACTCCTTCATTAATTTGACATACCTTTTCTTAACTTCAGGGCTGAGTGTTCTGGACAACTTAATGATATTTGTATCTTCTGGAGTCCCAATATTTCAATCTTCCACATCCCCTTCATTTACTGTAATATTTGGACTTCTGACCACATCATTGTTATCAAAGAGTTTCTCTAATGGGACCAGACCCTTGGGAATGATGTTTCTCTTTATTTGAATGATATCTCTACCTGGAATACGATTGTCGAAATACCTAAGATTATCATGTAACAATACCCCTCCTTTGTGAAAGAAAATGCATCCACTTCATCATCACAATATTCATCTTCAATGTTCAAATTGTCGAATTCATTCTCCATATTGAGGAAGTTTTCTATCTATTGTTTGTGAGGTTGAAGGATGTGACTTCTCTTAAGTTTTGTTCATGTCCCTGCTAGAGCCATGTTTTATCTTTCCCGAAGCCATTAGGTTTTATCTGAGTTGTTAATTGAGTTTAAGCATGGTGTAAGAAGAAAGAGAAAATAAATAACTACATTGGAACATTACTGAAATGAATTCTGAATTAGTTAAGAGGAAATTCACGCAGTTTAAATTGCTTAAGATGATAGCATCACAAGATGAATTCTGAGCTTTTAACTATCCAATTTAAACAAAAGGAAATGGAAATGGAAATAAAGAACACAGGAAATAAATACGATGAGAGAAGACAAAATGCATATCACCACCACTAGAATCTTTTCATAGAGACTTCAAAAGCTTCTACATATGTATTCAATTCAACTCCAAAAAATTACAATGTAGTTCAAAACAACTAAGAAGGTTCCATTTCACTTTTTCCAATACTAATTCATTCAAAACTCCTAGTACTTATACAGTTCGATTACAATGGATAAAATTGGAGCGTTTCAATTTCTAAAACTGACTAAAATAATTACAAGCCAATGTTTTCAATAGGCGAACCGATTTACAATGATTTAAACAAAAAAAGGTTTCATAAACTAGGGACAAATCTCTTTGACTTCTTGGATTCCTCTGTGCCATCTATCTTGCTCCAATCTCCTATCAAACTTGCCATTTTGGTGACACCTAGAGGTTACTAACTGGTCCCTGGAAAACTGCATTTCGTCCTACCCAGCCGCACGATCTCCTTCCACTATGAGTTAGAAGGAATATCGTAATCCATCATTTCCTTTATCAGAATATCTATATCAATGCAAGTAGCGTAAGACATAGTTGGCAGCCTGGTCTTTATTGTCTTAAACTGATTCAAAATCTCAAAGTTTGTGGCCAAATATTCCACTAAACTGGGTCCCTTCAGGTTCTCTTCCAGACCCTCCAATTTGGAATGATCCATTTTGCACCGAGTGAGGAGAGAATTGTATTCTTCTTGAATGTATAATTTCCCTTTAACATCCCAAAATGGTGGGAGTCCCTTGATAAACAATTGTTCAAATGTATCCTTAAACTGTTGTATACTCTATTCCATTTGCACAGATTTGGTTTGAACTGACTTGAGAAAATTGTGCTTAGCGATGATCCTCCTGGCCCAAATGATCAGTGCAATTCTGTCTTTTACCCCAATGGTCTGAAGATCAGCAGTGGGCATAGAATTCACCAAATTAATAGAATTTTGGGCCCATTCCCAGGGATTTTTCGCAAGTGTCAACAACAATACATCTACTTTGGGAAATGATAGCCATGTTGTCTTTTTCATTTATAAAATTCAGATAAACCTTGAACTTAGCAGCTTCAACAGCAACAACATCCCAAGCTATATGTTTAGCTTCTTGCAACAATAATTTTCCCTTCAACCTCATCTTCATCTCATTCACCCTTTCTTGCAAATCTTGATTCACCTTTGAGAGTTGGGCCATCTTTTCATCCTTTATTTTCATCTCTTGCTGCAACTTTTATATGACTTCCTTAAGGTTCTTGATCTCCCCTATCTTTAAGTTTACTTGAGACACATCCTGAACCAATCCATCAGTGTTTGATCCAGTTTCTTTATTAGAAGGTACAATATCCACCATGTTTAATTTTGTTGCCTATCATTGTGACCAACTTTCTTTTTCCTTTTCCAGTTGTAATACTTTGGCTTTGTAATTTAGTGCTTCCTGTCTGAAAGTCTCCTTTTCTTTCTTTAGAGTAGCTATCTTTATTGTCTATGGATGTTTTAAGGCAAACATCCTCAACTTATTCTTCAGGATTTGGATCATATTCTCTTTCTCATCTAAAGAATCTTTTACCCCTTGAGGGCCTTTAGATTCCAATCTTTTGACTTGTGTCTTCCAGGATATGATGGATGCTTTTTCCTGCTTCAATTGTCCATCCAATTTGAGTGCATGGGTTATCCATCTCCAAAACCACATACTCAGACTCAGGTAGTCTGAATATATCAAGTCATTGGCGTTTCGGTGGAACTTTACCTTGTATGGGGCACCAATATTTCAATAATGTAGCTTGATTTCAAACACGTTGTCCTCATCTTCCACCACTATGTTAAAATCCTTTCTTTCTCTATCCCTGATTGAGAATAAGGAAGACTTGTGTTGGGAGATCCTTTCTACCTCGAGTAACAAATCTCTTATTTCACTATTGGCCATATTTCCTTTCACAACATACTAATTCACCAAATCTTCTTTGGATTGGTAGACTGCCCCAGGTGTCTTTCTAAAGACATGTTTCTTGTTGCTAAAAACCCTTGAGCTGCTTTCATCCTGTGGCATGCTTTCTGTATTAGCTTCTTCGGTTTTGGTTCTGCTCTCCACCATTGCCATGCTCATTTTCTCCTTAGGTTCTTCCTCCTCTAGGTTTACTATCTGTGGGGACTATGTGATATCACCTTCTTGAGAACATTTTGCTGACTACTAGTTCCCAATGCCTTTGAATCACTCCTCTTGTTGTAAATACTCATCTTGGGAGCTTTAATAATCAACCTTGGAGAATTTTTATATGTCTGGATCTACTGTGGGGCAGACTCTATTTGTTGTGTCTGATCAGGTTGCAAAGTGACTTCCATATTCACACAGGTTTCCAAATTTTCCAGTTTATCAAATCCTTCAACATGATCATGCTCGTAGGGGCCTTGTCTACTCATCAGTATTCTCTTAGATATGACCTGATGCAGATCATATTTCCTCCCTTGTAACTGTGTAAATCCAAATTCATTGATATTGGCCTGGATCTGAGGAAAACATGATCTAGTTTTTACCACAAAGGGTCCTATTATGAAGGGAAACTTTAATTTAGATGCTTTGTGTGTCTTCATAAAATGTTATGTTTCTAAGATGATTCTTTGCCTAATGAATTCCAGGGAAAAGACTCTAGAAGTCAAGAAAACAGGAAAAAGGTAAGGTCTTTCTTGATAACCATATACCCAAATCACAGTAGAGTGCATAAGCAACACCCAATCTCCTACCCTATTCTCTAGTTTAGGCTGTAAAGAACTTTTCATTTCTTCCAAAAGACTTGGCATGCCGATGTTGAAGATTAAGATATAAAATTTGGACATGATCTTGTTTATAAAAGTGAGCATTGTGATCCTTTTGCATTCAGTCAAGATGAATGAAACTTCAGGGAACTCTGTCTTATTTGTGTCTAGGAACATTCTTAGCAAGTGTGTGTAATACCTGAAGTGTGTTAGTGTTAGCGATATTTCTTGTAAGGGGGGTTAGAATGCAAAAGAATGGGTTAAAACCCACTTGTCCTAAGTTTTGAAAGTAAATGTGCCATGGTAAGCAGTGAACGGATCTGGATGACGTGCATCCACGCGCCCAAATCAACGACACACATGAAATTCCAGACCCCCCTTGCCTTTCTACCTTTAA
>ML776960.1:273510-315681 GCA_009831015.1 Picea engelmannii
ATGGCCTAAAGCCGACATAAATAAAATAACATTACTAATATAAATTACAACTAATGGCCTAAAGCCGACATAAATAAAATAACATTACTAATCTAATATGCCCCAATTAAGTGGTAATGAGCCAATATTAGGGCTTAACAGTAACCTATCCATCTCCATTCAATTTATTCCTGAAGACCCACTTTGTGTCGATCACATTCTTATTCTTTGGTCTTGGAACCAGTTTCCAAGTGTCATTTTTCTCTATTTGATACAATTCTTCATCCATGGCCTTATTCCAAGATTCATCATTGTTGGCTTCTTCAAACCAGTTTGGTTCAATTGTAGATAAGAGTTCTAGGTGTGTTTGTTCTGGTGAATAGATTCTTCTTCTAGTCTCAACTCCTGCATCTTTTTTTTCGATAATCTGATCTGAAGGATGATTCTTCTGTACTCGTTTACTGGGTGTCTTTGGAGACACTTGCTGAACTTGCTCTTCTTCTTCTATTGGATTCTCTTCATCTTCCTCTTCTACTTCTTTTTCATCTTGTTCTTCTTCTTCTTCCAAGGGATGTTTCATTGATTCATTTTCTTCATTTGATTATGGTCTGCGTATTTCATTAATTGTTACATTGATGCTTTCCACAACTTTGTTCAATCTTATATTGTAACACTTGAATTCTTTCCTTGTACTTGAGTAACCAACAAGTACTCCTTTGTCCACATGATATTCAAACTTCCCATTCCACCATCTTCTCTTTTGATATAGATTTTTCTTCCAAAAACTCTGAAGTGCTTTACATTTGGCGGTCTTCCTTTCCATAGTTCCTAAGACATTTTGTCAGTGTTGTTTATGAGAATTAATTTGTTTTGAATGTGAAATTTTCTATGAACCACCTATGTCCAAAAAATATCTTTCAATTTCATATCCATTAACATTGTTCGAGCCATTTCATGTACTGTCCTTGTAATGTTCCCCCGACCACCCACAGGCCGGGGAAATGCCACTCAAGAGAAATCCCTCATGCTCTGATACCATTTGGTAGCATCTCCAACCTTAAAGAGACCAGCCATGCTATTATAGGGAACAATTTTGTTCTCTTACTGTGGAACATACGGTAACATACCTAATATTCAACTGAGCTATGCCACACAAAGTTTCTCTTCAAACTGCATGCAACTTAAACATATACATACAACACTCTTTGTGAAAGAATTACATATAAACGTAAACAAACAGATACATTCTGTAATATACGATTTCATATTGAAATAACAGTAAACACCGATATGCATCATATACAGGGAAATACCCATAAACATACAGACAATTATATTCACATATATGATAAACTGTAACATAAGCATGTAAATAACAATGCAACACATAATTTCATCATACGATTGGTACTTATCTTGGAAATATTGTCACCAACTGTGCATAGACCATCCATGAACCTCCCAAACTTAGACTACACTGTTCATCACTCTCAACAGTGAGTCACCCCCGAGCTGGGACTGAAATCCAGCTGGGTAAAGGGGTTCCTAACCAGGCTAAGGCTCATGGAAAACAAGAAATATTCCATGTCGGGTGCTCACTCAACCAACAACCTACATCCTCTCATTCCCCACATGCTTTTCCCACCCAAGGAAGTGTGCCCCTTCTCTTCCCAATAGTCCCTCGGTTGCCCCACTTCCCTTCCAGGGCTTCAACAACAGGCCAGACCAGAAGTCTCAAAGCACTATAGTTTTAGTTTATCACCTTTGAAAATCAATCCATATCAATTCTCTCACTTGGAGAATTGATCATAGGCCTGAAAACCCACTTCTTCAATCCCACTCCAAGATAATCAGGTACTCCAACCAGAAACAGTTATGGAAACAGGCTTAGATATGGTGAAATGGATGTTTTCAGGATAATGGACTGCGTGAGTGAAAATGGTGATGGAATAATTGAATGGATAACTAAGTGATGGAAGGAGTCACCATGAAACTGATCATGAAAGTGATGGTGAGAATGATGGTCAAGCTGCTGGTAGGAATCCCCGTGGAAAAGTGACCAAATGAGCTAAGTCCCCACGATATGAATGCATGTCCCCAACTTGACACTTGTCATATCAGAAGTTACTTTGATCCACTTGTCCCCAACTTTATAACTTAGGATAAAATAATTATCCCTACTTTATGTTTTAGGAAATATTGGTATAATATTCCTTTTTAGCTTAATCTCTCTATCTTAGCCCTTTCCCTTAACTTTTAGCCCTCCCTTTCCCTAATTGGTTAATTTCAGTCCCCCATCTCTTTTATCATGGTCGGTCTGTGCACAGCGATGTATTTTATATTAATCATGAGACATGTACAAAATAGGCGCATTGGCCTTTAACATCTAGGCGCTTCGACCTAATACCAAAACATAAGCATCCCAACTTATAATAACTGGCTCACCAACCTATAACACATATCATATACACGAGGCTCACCAACCTCCATACTGCGCACACTTTAGTTAATGCAAGCGATATCCAGGAATGTGTACACTACATCTTTTACTGCACATTGCATGCACGAACTATGCCATGAAAGGTTTATTACAAAATTATGTCAAAAGAACTCACCACCTTAAGTATAATTACTTTACATTTACAATTGGGTTTGGCTGAGGGATATTACAATCCCCTCTTCTTATTTATGCACTATCCTCAGTGCATCATATACCCATATACAACAAAAGTTTTCAAAGTTACTCAAAACGATGCAGGTATTCCATCCGCATTGCATCCTCATGCTCCTAAGTAGTGTCCTTAGGACCGTACCAGGTCCATTGAACCTTTACAATCCATATGGCTTAGTTCTGGAGCATCTTGACATTCCAGTCCAAAATTCACACCAGATGCACTTGAAAATAACCTTCTTACTCCACTTGAATCACATTCCAATCAATAACATGATTAGCATCAAGTATATATTTCTTTAGCAATGATACATGGAAGACATTATGAACAGACATAGATGCAAGTAGTGAAATCATATAAGCAACTGGACCAATCCTCTCTATGATTTCAAATGGCCCACAAAATCTGGCTACCAACTTGGCGCAGCTTCCCAGCTTCAAGGAACTCCTGTTAGCTTTTACTTTCAGGAAAACATGATCACCCACTTTGAATTATCTATGGGTTATGTTCTTATCGGCATCAATTTTCTGCCTTTCTTGGGTAGCTTTTAAATTCTTCTTAATTTTTATCATTTGGTCCTCCATCTCCTTAAGCAACTATGGCCCAACTACTATCCTATCAGCTGGATTATCCCAACTCACTAGAGTATTTCACTTTCTGCCGTAAAGTGCTTCAAATGGGCTCATCTTCAATGATGCCTGATACCCATTGTTGTAAGCGAATTCTACCAGGTGTAGGTAGTCTTCCCATTTCAATGGTTTGTCCATCACATACATTCTCAGTATATCTTCTATCACTCTATTCACCCTCTCTGTCTGTCCATCAGACATAGGATGATAAGCTGTACTAAAGTTCAGATTCGTTCCGAATCCTTTTAACAATCCTTTCTAGAAATTCGAGGTGAATTTTGGGTCTCTGTCGGACACAATTGTTTTAGGAATTCCATGTAATCATGCCACTTCTTTCATGAAAATAACAACAACATCTGCTGCCTTGTGGGTAGTTTTTAGTGGAATAAAATGGGAAGCTTTCATAAGCTTGTCCACCACCACCATGATCGAATCATGCAGCTTGCTTGTTCTGGGCAATTCCATAATAAAATACATTGTCACCACTTCCCACTTCCATTCAGGAATGGGTAAGGGTTGCAACAACCATGACGGGTGCCTATTCTTAGCTTTAACTTTCTGGCATTTCATACATCTAGCGATGTATTCAATGATCTCTTTCTTCATACCTGGACAAAAGCAATGGCTTCTGATCGCTGTGACCGTTTTCTAATATCCAGGGTGCCCTGCATAAGGAACATTATGCATTTCATGCAAAATCATACGTTTCAAGTCCTAGACATTTGGAACAAAATTTTTGTTCTTTTACAACAATATTCCATCTATTTACAAATTATAATTATCCACCTTTTGTGGCATCTTACCTGTTGTAGCATTGCTACCAATTCTCTATATTGCAAATCTTCATTTGCAGCCTCCAGAATTTTTCTTTTAATATCCATTTGATACATGCTAATGGTTGTAGCATGTAATTCATGCATCTTCCTGCTGAGTGCATCAACCAATTTATTCGCTTTCCCCTTGATATGCTTTATATCAAAGTCATATTCGCTTAGAAATTCTAACCATCTGCTTTGCCTAGCATTTAGATTCAGTTGATCAAATAAATATTTCAGACCATTGTGTTCTATTATTAGCTCAAACCTCTTTCCCATGAGATAGTGTCTCCATTTCCTCAAGGCATGCACTATGGATGCCAACTCCAAATCATGAGTGGCATATTTTATTTCACTATCCTTCAACTTTCTTGATTCATAACATATGAAAAACCCATTTTGACTGAGGACTCTACCAATTCCTTCATTAAATGCATTGGTGCATACGCTGAAGTATTCATATGGGTCTGCGATCCTTAATATTGGAGCACTTGTCAATAATTTTTTCAAGTGTTGGAAACTCTTCTCACAATCCAGTGTCCACTGAAACTTCACTCCCTTCCTTTGCAAGGAAGTGATTAAGTGTGCAATCTTTGAGAATCCTTTAATAAATCTCCTGTAGTAGCCTCCAAGACCCATGAATGATCTTAGCTCTGTGACATTATTTGGTGCTAACCATTCTCTAATGGCCTTTATCTTCTCAGGATCCACTGCTATTCCATCCTATGAAATTTTATGCCCCAAATAATGAATTTGTTTATGATAAAATGAGCACTTGCTCAATTTGGCATACAAATGATGCTCCCTTAATACTTGCAATACCATCCTCAAATGATGTTCATGCTCTTCCTCCGACTTAGAATATATAAGAATGTCATTCAAAAATACAATGACAAACTTTTCCAAATATTCTCGGAAAACACCATTCATTAAGCACATGAAAATAGTTGGTGCATTTGACAACCCAAATGGCACCACTGTGAAATCGTAATGACCATACCTTGTCCTGAAGGTGGTATTTTTGATATCTTCTTCTTTAATCCTTACCTGATGATATCCTGATCTGAGATCTATCTTTGAAAATATCTTTCCATCCTTCAATTGATCAAAGAGGTCATCAATCCTTGGCAGAGGATACTTGTTCTTAACAGTCACTTTATTCAACAGCATGAAGTCAATGCAAAATATTAGTGTTCCATATTTATTTCTCACAAACAAGACTAGGGCACCCCAAGGTGACACACTTGGGTGTATATACCCCTTCTTCAGAAGTTCTTCAAGTTGCATTTGCAACTCCTTCAATTCTGGTGTACTCATTCTGTAAGAAGTCTTTGACAATGGCATTGCTCCAGGAATTAGATTTATATAGAAATCAATGTCTCTCATCAGGGGTAGTCCAGGTACCTTCTTGAACACATATTCAAAATATTCCAAGAATTCATAATCCTCCAAATTTGGCACCTTATGCTTATGTATCTCCGCCAAATGAGCTGCAATTAATTGACACCCTTTTCTGTAACATTTCTTCAGCTACAATGCTAAAATTTCTCTAATGGTTACTGCCCTGGGAATTCCCTGTACTTTCCTTAGTTTCCCTTCCTCATCTAGGCGAGTAAATTCTTTTTTGTAACAGTCTAAGAGAGTGTGATGTTGGTCCAACTAATCCATCCCAATGAGATAGTCATAGGAACCTAAAGGCAAGATGTTTAAATCTGCCTTAGTGTTCAGTCCATTCATGTCTATGGGGAATGACTTAACCAACTCATTAAATTTTCTTCTGGCTCCTGTAGCCAGCTGCACCAACCAGGATTTCCCATGCTTGCTTCTTGGCAATTGCAAACTTTCCACCATCTTAGGGTCTATATAACTATGACTAGCTCCTGAATCAATTAAAATAGCAATGGTTTGGTCGTTGATCATACCTTCCACTTCAATCATGCGGGACTGATACTCTGCTTGCTTGTTTTCCAGGGCTTCATAAATCCTTGGCACATATCTACCCATGTCCTCCACTGTTTCATCTTGTTGTACAATGTGAAAAAACCTACCTTTTTCACCTCTGTGAGGACAATCTCTGAACCTATAATCTCCTTTACAACCCCAACATTGCATAAGTGGTTGCCTTGGCCCTTGACTCCCTATGTTAATCGTTTTGGGTTATTTAGATGTTTGTTGTCCTTGTGGATTATTTCTGAAGAATGGTGGCTTAGCTCCCTTCTTCCTCTGATCCATATTGAATTTCTTATTGTCTTCCTAAGCCTTTTGGAAAGTTGGCCTTGCTTTTTGCTAATCATATAGGCATTTAGCTCACCTTATGGTCTTTTCTAATGTCTCGAGATCATCATACTTTATTTTGTCACTGATGAATGATGGAAATCCACTCAAATACCTTGGAATTTTGACTGTCTCATCCTTGATGAATGAGACATACTTCAGTAGTTCTAGAAACCTTCTTTCATATTCATCTATGGTCATACTTCCAAGCTTGAGTTCAAAGAACTCTTTCATTTTCTTGTCATAATATCTCTTAGTCAAGTATTTATTCTCAAAATACTTCTTGAATTCTCTCCAAGTAACACTTTTCTCTTTAATGTGTTTCACCTGCACAAGTTGATCCCACCACATGGAGGCATTTCCTTTGAGTTGATAGATAATAATTCTACCTTCTGCATGAGAATAATAATTATGCAATTGAAAATATTTTCTCATGCCCAACAACCATGTTTCTGCATCTTGATCCTTCTTGTGCTCACCATAAAATGTAGGACGTTTGATTTTTTTCATTTCTCCTCGCAGCTCATCCACCCCAGACCTCTTATACCTTCTGATAGGGGATAGACTTGAGATTTCTTGCTCTCTTATTGGAATTCCTTGGGGAATGATGGTGATGTATACTAACACTTCTTACTTTTCTTTCCTCATCCGAAGGCTTGTGAATTCTAGATTTTCTTAAGCCACTCTCCTTAACCAATTTATTTTCTATTCTGTTCAAGCCCTCCAATAATTTCATGTTGAAGTCATCCTGCTGCTCCTTGGCTCTCATAAGCCTTTCATTATCATCCTTGTGGCTTTGGACATCCTTATGCAAATTCTTAATGGTCTCATCCATATTCATGTTTTCATTCCTTTCTTCTCCATGTCTGTTGGAATTCATTCCCTCAATGTCCAAATGGACATCCACCCCTCTATTCTCATCTTGCTGACTGTAATTCCCCTGTGTTTCTTCCATTCCTATGGACTCTGCACTGGTCTGAACTGATCTAGTTGTTGTTAATTCTGCAAAACGTGCAACCATCGAAACTTATCAGGCTAACAATTCATGAAAAATATGAACCATTTTGGTTCAATATATATATATATATATATATATATATATATATATATATATATATATATATTAGAATTATCTCTCCTGATTTCCTGGTGTTATCATCATGAAAATGCTAGATAATACCCAAGTCTTGAGAACATAGACGTGCAGTGCCTTCAGAGATACATCTGTGCAAGAAGGTGGTTTTCCGAAACCACTTTTGCCAAGACATGGTATCACATGCTTCAACATGTCAAATCCACCACTAGTGGAACGAGCGACAGCTAGTCAAATCACCCCGTTTCCCTCATTCGATACTTCACAACCATGTGACATCAGTTGAATGCTGCCATGTAATGAACTCAAAAGTTAATCATTTGAAATGGATTAGCTGAGCATGGAAACCCAACGCTCTTGTACATAGTCCATCTGCGCTTCATAATTGGAATTCTATAACTACCAATCCTCAAGTATGAAGGTATCTATTATCCATAAACGAAGTAATATCCAAATTTCTCAACTTTCTTCTCTTTTCAAAAGCATTTCAGTATCCACAAATTGAGATACATGGAAAAGGCTAAATCCAGTGAGACTGGTTATTCGGGTAACATGCTAGACCTTCCTGCGAATAAGGTGGAAAGAGTATTCGTGCATATACTAGTGACTAAGTTTCTCACAGAACCTACCACTGAATCTACATTGGAAGCCAAGTTGAATCCCGTTATGAAGGATTTAGTCATCAACTAGCCAACCTCTAAGAAGAAAGGAGAAAGCGACAAAAGGAGGAATCCACGGCTGAAACGACCAAAAGTGTTGGAGAGAATCAACCGATTTGGTTAGATTCTTTAAAGGAGGAGATCGCTAAGATGAAATTAGTCTTCCACTAAAATTAAGTATGTTTCAGTGAATTTTGAACAGCTGGTAGTGGAGGTAAGGAGCACCAGAGATGATAGGCATGTTCTTAAACGACCCTTTTTACAACAGGATAATTGCTATCATTCCCTTTTTGTAAATTTGGGATTAATACGATTATATAAATACATAAGCGGTTTTAGACTATTTATTACAAGATTTTAACTAGCTATGTTATGAGTCTTGTTTTATTTTATAGTATGCTTTTCTTGTAAGCTTATATTTCACTCCCATTTGTCTAAATCAGAGGAATATAAAACTCAGAATTCCTTTTAATTAATGCTTCGATGTGGTTGTGTGTTTCTTTTTCTTCTAATATTATGTAAATTAAACTCAGACTCATCGCCTTCCAAATGACTTTGCACACACTAAACTTAGACCTATACATTTATATTTATCATGCATGGCAACACCACAATCTAAAACACTTTTCCACGCACCTATATCTACTATGTATTTCTTCTTCGTCACGCTGAAACCTTGCGTGCATTACTTTTGCGTTGTGCGCCAATATCCACTGCGCACAGTTTTGGGTATTGTGCACTGATACTCCACATGAATTTCACCCTATGCATTGCACCATGTCAAGGTTCAACATGTTCCATCGCGCACAATAATCTGCGCACACCATTGAACACACTATTGTGAGAAAACTTATACGTATACTATGCACGCACCACAAAACTCCTCTGTGTTATGAAATACTTGTGCACCCCATGTGCACATTACTATGTTCCTACTCACCGCACAAGGCTAAATTCAGCGCATGCATCCGCACACAATATTATTACGCACGACGCCATAATTTACCGCGCACACTTGCACGCCAACGTTTTCCACACGGTGTCAAAATTTACAGCGCGCACCTGCATGCCAACATTTTTCATGGACGCTCCATGACTTGAATTGTGGTCACTTCGAAGTTACTCTTCTATGAATATTTGCTTCAACTGAACCTCTCTAGCCCATCCAGGCTTAGTGTTGAAACTGAAGCTCTGATACCAATTTGTAATGTTATCGCAGCCATCCACAGGCCGGGGAAATGCCACTCCAGAGAAATCTCTCATGCTATGATACTAGTTGGTAGCATCTCCAACCTTAAACAGACTGGCCATGCTACTCTAGGGAACACTTTCATTCTCTTACTGCGGAACATATGGTAACATACCCAGTATTCAACTAAGCTATGCCACACAAATTTTCTCTTGAAACTACATGCAACTTAAACATATACATACAACACTCTTTGCATAAGCATTACATATAAATGTAAATAAACAGATACATTCTGTAATATATGATTTCATACTGAAATAACAGTAAACACCAATATGCATCATATACAGGGAAATACCCATAAACATATAGACAGTTATATTCACATATATGATAAACCATAACATAAGCATGTAAATAACAATGTAACACATAATTTCATCATACGATTGGTACTTATCTTGGAAACATTGTCACCAATTGTGTACATAACATCCACAAACCTCCTAGCCTTAGACTACACTGTTCATCACTCTCAACAGTGAGTCACCCCCGAGAAAGGACTGAACTCCACCTGGGTAAAGGGGTTCCTCACCAGGCTAAGGCTCATGGAAAACATGAAATATTATGTCTCAGGTTCTCACTCAACTAAAAACCTACATCCTCTCATTCCCTGCATGCCTGTCCCACCCAAGGAAGTGTGCCCCTTCTCTGCTCAACAGTCCCTCGACTACCCCACTTCCCTTGCAGGGCTTCAGCAACAAGCTAGACCGAAAGTCTCAGAGAACTATAGCTATATTTTAGCACCTTCAGAAATCAATCTCGAGCAATTCTCTTGCTCGGAGAATTTCTCACAGGCCTGAAAACCCGCTTCTTCAATCCCGCTCCAAGATAACCAGGTACACCAACTGAAAAAGGTTACGAAAACATGCTCAGATATGGTGAAATGGATGTCTCTAGGATAATGGACTACATGAGTGAAAATGGTCATGGAATCATGGACTAGATAACTGAATGATTGAAGGAGTCACCATGAAACTGATCATGAAAGTGATAGTGAGAATGATGGTCAAGCTGTTGGTAAGAATCCCTGTGGAAAAGTGACCAAATGAGCTAATTCCCCATGATATGAATGCATGTCCCCAACTTGGCACTTGTCATATAGGAAGTTACTTTGGTCCACTTGTCCCCAAATTTAGAACTTAGGATAAAATAATTATCCCTACTTTATGTTTTAGGAAATATTGGTGTAATATTCCTTTTTGGATTAATCTCTCTATCTTATCCCGTTCTCTTAACTTTTGGCCCTCCCTTTCCCTAACTGTTGAAGTTCAGTCCCCCATCTCTTTTATCGTGGTTAGTCTGCACACAACGATGTATTTTATATTAATCATGAGACATGTACAAAATAGGCACACTGGCCTTTAACATCTAGGCACTCCGGCCTAATACCAAATCATAAGCATCCCATCTTATAATAACTGGCTCACCAACCTATAACACATATCATATACACGAGGCTCGCTGACCTCCATACTACATGCACTTTAGTTACTACGTGTGGTATCTGAGAATGTGTACACTACATCTTTTACTGCGCAGTGCATGCATGTGCACTATTCCATGAAAGGTATATTACAGAATGATGTCAAAACAGCTCACCAGCTTAAATATACTTACTTTACATTTACAATTGGGTTCAACCAAGGGATATTACAGTCCTGTTCTTTCTTTCAACAACTCTATTCTATTGAGGTGTCCTCGCAAAAAAGAATTTCCTTTTTATTCTATGATTGCTGCAGTAGTCCATAAATTCCTTTGAGGTGAACTCTCCTCCATTATCAGATCTCAAGCATTTGATTTTTGAATCCATTTCATTTTCAACCATTTCCTTGTAGATCTTGAATTTTTCAAAAGCTTCTGACTTATTATTGAGAAAGAAAACTACAATCATTCTTCTATAATAATGAACTAATAACATGAAGTATTTCTCACCTTTTAAGCCATTTGTTTTAGTTGGTCCAACTAGATCAATATGCACAAATTCCAGTGGTCTTGTCATTGAATATTCCTTTGATTTAAACCTGGTCATTGTTTGCTTTCCTTGTTGACAATGCTTGCTTAAAGTGTTGGTTGGTTTCGTGATCTGGGGAATTTCTATGATTGATTCTCTTTTGCTGATGTTGAAAAGGTTATCAAAATGTATGTGCCCCATTCTTCTGTGCCATAACCAAATTTCATCTTCCTTTCCTAGACAACACTTCTCATTTCGAATTTCACTTAGCACATATATGCTGCTTGAAGTTCTTTCGGCTATAGCGACCAATTTCCCTAAACCTTCTTTTCCTATCTCACACTTTTGTGAATCAAAAGTAACTTTATGACCTTGGTTACACATTTGACTCACACTTAGAAGATTATGTTTCATATCTTCTACTAGTATACCATTTTCTTCCTTTTCATTCTTGTTCCCAATTCAGACTGTGCCTTTTCCAATGATTTTGGCTTAATCATCATTTCTGAAGGAGACTGATCCATCTCTTTCCTTTCGTAATGTAAGAAAATTGTCTCTATCACCTGTCATATGTTTTGAACATCCACTGTCAACATACCAACCATGTTTCTTCTACTTAGTTGTTAGAGAAATTGTGCATTCTTCATTGCTATACTGATCTTGCTTTCTTATCCATGTTGTTTTCTGAGGTTCCTGTTTGTGACTATTGTTATTCTTTTGAGGTTCTTTAGGAATGTCTGTCATTCTGCAATATTTGGCCACGTGTCCAAAATTGTTACATTTGTAACATTCCACTTCAGTGATCAAAGATTCAAACCTGTTGTAACTTCTTCTCTGTGTTTCACTAGGTCTTCTTGAATAACCCCTTTGTGTATGACTTTCAAAGTTGTTATTGTTCATGTTGTTAGCTCTGCAATTCACAACTTTATGTCCAAAATTATTACATGCATAACATAAACCAAAAAATATAGTTTGATACCTGGGAGTTGAAGATCTTATGAAAAGAGGTGCTCTTATGAATCCTTCTTCTTCTTGAGGCCTATTTGTCTATTGTTGATTCTGAAATCTAAATCTTCTTGGTCGAGGAGTGTCCCTGTAATCTTCCTCGTATATACTCCTATCCCCTTTGATTGTTTCTGCATAAATTTTTGGATATGTTACTTGCTATGTTGTTTTATAGCTTGATCCCTTTTCTGCCTGATTGTATCCAAGTCCGAACTTGTCAAGATGATATTTTTGACTACTAATAATGTCATCCATAACTTTTGAGCTATTCTGCGTATTTTTCTTTTGAATATCCTTTCTTAGTGCCACAATCTTTGCTTCCAAGTTTCCAATGATATTGTCCTTTTGTTCTAGATTTTATTTGAGTGCTTCATCAATTATTTTATCTTATTCTATTTGAACCTTCAATTTTGTGATCATTTGTTCTAGTTCTCGAGCATCCTTTTTCTTGTCTAGTTCTGCTTGTAGTTTCTTGTTTTTCTTCTTTTCTCTTCTAATAACTTCGATGACACACATTAATTCTTCTCGATATTCAACTTATTCTTCTTCAATTTCTTCTTCGACTTCTTCATATTCTTCTTCGGATTCTTCATATTCTTCTTCAAAGTCTTCTTTGTCAAAGTATTTTAATACCATGAATAGAACTCTTCCTGTCTCATTGTCACTGACTTCATCTTCATCTGATGATGAGATGTCTTCTTTGGTGCATAATCTTTTCTTGAAAACTTTCTTTGTAGTTCTTTTGCCTTTATATGTGTGTTTGCCTTTTGAGTAAGCTTCATCATTTCTCCTTTTCTTATGAGGACATTTGTTAGAAAAATCACCAATACCATCACAATTAAAACAAATTAAAGGAATCTTACCTCTATACCTACCATCGGTTCCCTTGTTCAGTCTTTTGATGAAGTTGGCCACTTCTTCATCATCTCCTGAGACATCACTATTACTGCTATAATATTCTTGTTCTTTTTTATTTTTCTTTGATCTTTTGGATGCTTTGAAGGCTTCTTCTTTTACATCTGGATTTTCCTGTTCAGTTCTCATTTCATATGCTGGGAAGATTCCATGCAGTTCATCCATGCTTATTGAGTTTATATCCGATCTTTCTTATAGTACTGATATATTAGGGTTAAATCTCATAGGAATAGATCTTAGTACCTTTTGAACAATTACATATTCTTCGATTTCTTCTTCCAATCCTATGATTGCATTCACTATTTCATCGACTCGTAAAAAGTAGGCTGCAATATTCTCATCTTCCTTCATTTTTAGTTGTTTGAACTGACCTCTCTAAGTTTGAATCTTTTCTTCTTTGACTTTTGTATCTCCTTCATAAATATTTCGAAGCTTGTCCCAAATCTCTTTAGCAGATTTACAATGTGCAACTTTGGTGAATACCGTATCACTGAGACCATTCAAAAGTGCATTTTTGGATTTGTAATTATTCTCACCGAGTTTTAGTTCTTTGTCATTTGTTGGTGGAACTGTTGGTGTTGTGTATTCATCTGCAATTGATTTCCAAACTTGAAATCCGTGTCCCTGTATATATGTCTTCATCCTTATGCTCCAAAAAGAATACTTTTGGCCATCAAACTATGGTATTCCATTTTTATACAAGTTGGTACTCTCCATGACCTACCTTTCAGTGGTTAAACTGATTTCTGAAGGAACCTGCTCTGATACCAATTGTTGGATTACTGAGAGGGGGGGGTGAATTAGTAATAGCATAATTATAATCCTTTTTCTTCAAATAATCCAAGTGTTATATCAATGTAGAATTATTATCCAATAATGAGCAATAATAAATGAGCAATCACACACATACATAGTGCACCAGTGTTTTTCGTGGAAACTCAAATGGGGATTAAACCACAGAATGTTTTTTCTTATATTTCTTGAAGAATTACATTCATTGGAAGCACCAACTTCCTTTGTTTTCTAGCTGCAACTTGAAGGAGGCTCCAAACCCCTAGTCTCTCAGGCTACAACCTGAGGGAAACTCCAACTCCCCAATTCTCTAGCTACAACCAGAAGGAGGCTACAACCCCTTATGTTCTCCGGCTACAACCGTAAGGTGGCTACAACCACCTGTCCTTGCCCCTTCCAACCGCCCTGAAGTAGAATAAGAATGATGGAACCACTGTCACACTATCACTGTGAGATATACCACTGTAAACCTGTACCAATAAACCTGAACCATGCATCAACCATGCATCAACCTGTACCTCAACCTGTAATCAAACTGTACCATAAAAAAGTGCAACCAACCATGTACCAAGTATGTACGAATAATGTGTCAACTACTGATCAGCTATGAATCATCAATATGTACCAACATCATCAACTATACACCTCATGTATGTGCCAACTCATCAACTACTTGTCTCAACCATGTACCCAACTTGTACCTCAACCAAAATCCCTCATTAATTTCATCATCCAAATATGATTTATAACTCTGTAATAGACCTAGTGTATATGATCACATCCCTTCAAACCTTCCTTAACTTTAAACAACAAGAGACTAGCATTTACATCAAACGTTTATTTGGTCTCACATGACTAGTTTTGGATTAGTCAACAACCCTAACTTGAAATAATCATAACTTTGTACATGTAATGAATTAATATATGAAAACGATATAAAATTTTCTTCAATGTTTTCTATGCAATTCCTCTAGGTTTCACTACTTGTAACCTCTCATAAAATTAGTTATAGAAAAAATGGCATACCTTGCTGAATTCTGGCTTATTCTAGAGAGAAAAGTTGTAGAGTGTGCCCCACACGAAATATTTGTTGAATCGATCTGAAACTATTACACAAAATACTAAAGACTAGAATCTAACTAACACATTTGGTCTTACTAAATTTTTATCTATTATGAATAATTTATGACGTTTTTACCTGAAACACCTGTTTTTGACTAGTTTCAGGACTAGCCACAAGCCCTATTTTCCACATAGTGTAAATCCAAAAATACAACGACCCACAAGATGAATTTATTACCACATATACTTGGATATGTTTCCTCAATGGAAGATAAATTGCATGGTCTGAAACATTCTAGAAAAAACGTTATTGCGAAAATGGTGAGATGACCTGTAAATAACATACCTTAGAAAGCATCATCAAAAGAATTTATCCTTCCTTGAATTTTGGCCTTCTTTTCTTCACCTATAGGTATTCAATATATATCATTTCATTACCTCATACACCTATATGTATTAAATATTCTCAAGTGTGTCTAAAATTAGAGAGCCTTGCCTCTTATTTATACTCTCCAAGTAGCTTCCTTAAAAACATCTTCTAGGTCACTTTGCCCACTTTCCTTATTTTAGGGTTAACCCACTTCTAATTTCTCCATTAAATTTATTATTTAAATAATTTATTTTGTATTCACTTTGAGTTACATTATGCTCATCAATTCAATTTATTATTTACCTTCTAAAATATCTTAAACCACTTTGACTACTTTGACCTTTTGGGGCTTCTAGATGACATAAGAGGGTCCTCCAACTTCGTAAGGCCATAAATCTCAAACCGTGAGGATTTATGTGACGTTCCACATACCACCAGAAATGGAATGACATGTACCATCCATATAGAATAATATTACCTGAAAATATATCAAAACTCATAGCATTATCCATCAAACAAGCTTGGGTCCATTACCCAAACCTGGGTTCTCCAACCTCTCATGGCCATAGCTCTCTAACCATGAGGAGTTATGTGACATTCCACATACCACAGGAAATGGCATGAAAATAAATGTCCATATAGGATAGTTTCAATGAAAAATTCACTAACCTTTATCTCATTATTCCACAAATAATCATGTGTTCTCTAACCATACTTCTAGGATAAGTCAATCCACAAAGAGTCTTCTCGTGAGGGCTTTCACCATAAGGGGACCACTATGGAGTTCATAAATTTCTACTTATTATCAACCATGACAAGAAAATAATGAGTCATATTTACATCAAAAAATCTTGGGTCCATTACCCAACCTTTGTGCTACAGGGCTTTCCTCAAGGGTTGAGATCAATGACAACCAACCTTAATCAACAAAAAATGGTCTGTAAAAATAGGGTTTTGACTTCAGGGGGAGATTCTCTGTAGACTGTGACTAGTTTCTCTTCCTCGAAGGGCTCCAACGCTACGGGGGAAGACTCTGGTATACTAAGGGCATGTTGAATTGATGAGCTATCTATTTCTCATAAGACCTTTGACCCTAACTTATTCAAAATGACATTTTTTTCTTGTGAATATTGTTCTGCACACCAACTTATGAACTCTAGTAAAGGGAAAGTGACTTCGACGATGTAAGGGGTAATGGAGGCTTGGGACAATTCGAGGAAGGGTATTTGTTTCCTGACATTGTCTAACAAATTGGATCTGGATACATAAATGGGTGATACTGTTATTTCTGTGTCAAACACATTGGAGTCCCTATTAATTAGGGATTCTTCTTTAGAGGAGGGGTCTTTCTCTGTTACGGATAAAATGAAAAAATTGATGGCCATGGTGAAAAATACATGTGAATCAATGGAGAATGCACAAGTCTAGTTCACTTTTGAGCTTCAGTTTTGAATGAAGTATTTGCTCCATTTTTCAAACGTTCGAATGATTTGAAATATCATAAAATAATGATTGAGGCCCTCATTTTATATGTGCTTTTCGATATTGGGGGAGAAACAAAACAGTTTTGGGTAGACCACTTTTCGCCCTGATATGTATCTCAAGGTGCCCCGTGTCTGTGAGGTGAAACCACGGTATTTTCCCCGACCCACTCTCGAGTTATTAACCTTCACTCTATTTCCTTGCCCAATATGTCTCCTGACTGTCGATCTGGGATGTTTAAGATCTGTAGACTGTCAGGCCCCATCAACTTCTGCACCTCCTCTATATTGTCCCTTCTCTGCTATATGTGACCTGATCCTCCAAACTATCACGCCTCCACCCCGATGTAGCTCCTCGCCAACTTATGAGACTTGGATTCCATCAAAAGAAAATTGTTATGGTGATAACACTATGCAAACTGAAATTTCTTCAAATTTATTTATATACATGATGAGCAGAAATATATTCTACTCTAAGCTGATGAAAACAACTGCAATATTAAGTAATTTCAAAATTCCAATGCAACCATGTAAGTAAATGGTTACTCAATTGGTTTTTGGTTTCAGTCTCCTCAAATAAAAATAATTCCTTTAAAAATGACAACTCATCACACCATCTGTAATTGTCTCCTTTGATCATGAAAAATGTAAGACTCATTTTCTCTGATAATACCATCAGAAATGAAAAATAGTCCTCGAGAGCATGAAATAATAGCTCTTGTTGATTTGCAAGAAGAAAAGACTAACCGTGATATTTAGATGATGCTCCTTGCTCCAATTCATCAAGGTTTTCATTGTAAACTTCGTGATCATTACCAAATTAGAAAGAAAAAATCTGCTTATCATTTTCCTCATATACAAGGGAAGAATTTGAATATTCTTGGAAAGACTTAAAAGGAAAATCCTCATTATATATAATAGGAGTGTCTAGCAGAAACCCTTCATGTGATTTGACAAAAATATCATCTTGATTCTCTAAATTCTCAAAATTTAACTCCTGATTTTGTTTTTTACTCTCCAAGGCATTTAAAACAAAAAAATATTTTTCAAAGACTTCATTAGAAGGTAGATGGACTGTAGAAAACAATAATTGACTATAAATATCTTTGTCTTGATATCTTAAAGTTTCTTAACACCACTATGTATTGAAAACATTGTGATGACCACTTGCGACGAAAGTACTCTTTCGTCGCAACATGCAAGAGAAAAAGTTTAATTTTTCTAAATCCACCCCGTATTCGTTGCTATCTTGACGCATGTAGTTTGACTAAATTATTATGGTCAATGTTCGTTGCAAGAGAGGCGACTCTAGTTTTTTCGTCGCAAGAGAGACGACTTACCTAACCTTAAAATTGACCATTAAAAATGAACTAAAATAAATAGGTAAAAAAAGAAATATTTTTAGGTCACGTTCATCGCAATTGTGACGATAGTGACCTAAAATTGGACTATAAATACTTGACGATTTAAAGATGTTGCGAAAATATTTCTATAACAACGACGGTTCCGAAAGGGTATTTTTGTGTGGACAAATGTCGTAAAATGTTGTTAGAGGTGGGGAAAAAAGTAAAGTGGGTGAAAAGGGTGATGGTAGATGTTATTTCCCTTGTAAAAAATGTTGCCTCAGACGTCCCGTAAGAATTTTAATAGAAATAGGTACAAAAAATTGTAGGAAATATGGTCACATTGATGGTGGATCGAATGAATATCATCCCATGGTAATTATCTATCTATTCATTATCTTTTTTTATTTTGTCATTTTTATATNATATATATATATATATATATGTGTGTGTGTGTGTGTGTGTGTGTGTGTGTGTGTGTGTGTGTGTGTGTGTGTGTGTGTATGTATATATATTGTTTGAATGTTTAATATAGTATACACTATATTTTCATGATTGTTTGTAATTATAAAGTTAGAGTTTCCCTCTAACTTTCCACTAAATATTGCACCAAGTATCAGCAGAAATGATGTTGTACAAACTGAGGAACATCATCATGACCAAGAAAATGAGGATGTCATGGAAGAAGATGATGGGACAAATCAAATGATCCAATATTTTTTTTCGCAGTCGGATGAGGGTGGGGAAAATGTTGGTATTTATGATGAACCTCTATTAGAAAAGGAAAATAAATGACTTTATGAAGGATCAAGAGAAAATATTCTCTCCGCTACATTGCTACTAGTGAACTTAAAGGTTATGAATAATTTTTCGAACACTTGTATGACACAGATACTAAGGTATGTAATATGTGTCATCTCATATTATACATAAATGTTGATTTTTTTCTATTTGTTTTTAGTGTTAATTAATGTGTAAAATAAGAATGCAATTTTTATGATTAATATTCTTACATTAACTAGCTGTTTGTTATGTTGTAGATTGTTAGGTGAATTTTTGTTACCATCGTCAAATATTTTACCTCGCACATATCGAGGTTTGCATACCATTATGAAAGAAATTGGAATGTATTATCAAACTATAGATGCATGTCCTAATGACCATATTATATATTATGGACAACATGCTTCAAAAACCGAATGTCTGCAATGTCTTATCAGTAGATATCAAACCGATCAAGTAACAAAAAGGGTGCCTCGAAAGGTTCTTCGTCATATTCCCATAATTCCACATTTGCAACGATTGTTCAGGTGTGAAAGCATAGCACAATTTATGGATTACCATGCATGTAACATAAGTGGATATGGTGTTCTTCGAATGCCTGTCGATGGTTCTGCATTTAGGGAAATTGAGGGAAAATGGATAGATTTCAGAGATGAACCTCGTAATGTTAGGCTTTCATTGGTAGCTGACGGTGTTAAGCCATTCGGAGAACTTATGTATATTTACTCAGTGTGGACTATTTTTGTTATCAACAATAACATTCCTCCTTGGATTTCAATAAAGAGGGAGCACATAATGTTGGCAATGATTGTTCCAGGTATTTGTTTACATTAATTTTTTGAATTTAACATTTTCAATTGTTTCAATTTTTGCATAATATATTTTGTTTATTTATTTAATTATATATATTACAACATATCATTCATTTAGTAATTATGTGTAATTTTAAACAATTAGGTAAGTACCAGGTTAAAGATATGAACGTATATATCGATCCTCTTATCGACGAGCTACAAAAGTTATGGGTGTGAATCACAATGTATGACATATGTAAGCCAATCGGGGAGAAGAAATTTAAATTCTTTGGAATACGTTTATGGACAATTCATGATGCCCCTGGAGTAACACATTTTTGTGGTATGTAGCATTCTAATATCTCTCTTTAATACTATATAATATTTTAATGTTATCATGGTGCATGTTTAATATTTAAATAATCTCATCGTATAGTTGACATTAATCCATTTGTTGCAGGTCTTTGAACAAAGGGTAAATTTGCATGTCCAGTTTGTGGCCCTAAGATGAAGTATCATCATTCAAAACGTTTAGGAAAGATGGTGTTTTATGAGTATAGGAACCTTCTTCCTAAGACCATAGGTAACGTACTATTGAAAAACATATTTTCAATGGGAAAGAAGAGACTGGTTTAAAACCACAAAGAATGACACCTCACCTATGGAGGTTGGAATATAATAGAAATCATCAAGGTACTCAATTTTATAATGTATCATAGATCATGTAATGTTTTGAATGTTTATTTTAATCATTGAATTTATTTTACCATATTTGATAATTATTTTTGTGATTTCTTTTATGCTTCATGAAGGCCGCAATCATCATGAAGGTATTAATAATGGGCTTCCACAAGGAATGAAATATTATCCCACTCAATTCATGAGGTTTCCTTACTATGAGGAGATAAAAATATCTCATTTGTTTGATACAATGCATATCGGGAATAATGTGACTGAAACGTTATGGCGACTCATAGATGGTAGGAGGGACAACGAAAAAATTGTCAAAATTTGTAATGCCATTCAAGAAGCCAATCATGCAATTCGAAGTGTGATCTAATATTCAAATAGATTATATGAAGTACTAGACCGAAATAAACTTCCATGGTTATTAACATAGCAACAAAGAAATGATGTAAAAAAGGTCATTCAAAGAATTAAATTTCCCATGGGTTTTGCTTCAAACATAAAAAATATCTTAATGAAGAAAGATGAATTTGGTGGGGTGAAAAAACATGATTCAGATGGCCATTCTACGACACATATACTTGTTGTGATGCATTTTCTATATAAACAACTAAATTTTGTCGTCCATGTGATGCATTCGCTATATAAACAAAAAAAAGTTGTTGTCGCAAGTGCGACGACAACAAAAATTGTTGCGACGCATTTGCTATATAAACAAAGAAATTTTGTCGTTCCTGCGACGAATTCTCTATATCAAAAAAAAATGTTTTTGTCACTAGTGAGATGACAATTAAAATTTCTGCGACGCATTTTCTATATAGACAACGAAAATTGTCGTCGCAATGGTCATTGCAATTGAGACAAACTGTTGGTTTCACTTAGTTTGCCTATATTGTCGTATTGGCGACACTATTTCTTTTTTTGTCACAATTGTGAGAAGTTCCCTAGGGTCATCGCTCTTGCAATGTTAAGTCAAGTTCATCACAATTGACACGTGCCATAAAATGGCATTTCAGAGACTCATGATTCTTCGCAATATCAACGACATAACGTCGCAATAGTGTCGAAATAGTCATCACAAAATGACCCAAATTTGCTAGTGGAAGATTGTTGAATCACTTTATTGTCCTGATTTTCTTTGTTTTGGTGAACATTTTCTTGAATATGATGACAACTATCATGTAACATTTTTCCTTGATGTTGAAATGGGTTTTCATACAAGGATTCTATAATTTATTCATCCATAAACTCCTCATCATCATAAATTTTTCCATATGTTGAATGAAAATTTCAACATGTACACAACAATTTTCAACCAATAAAAAAGAAGGATAGGATTCTCTAAAATACTCATAGAAAACTGTATGAAAATATTTAAGAGGATATAAGCTAGAATGTGGAAACTTTCCATACCAATATCTTTCATTTACCTCCAAGGTTATCATGAACATATTCATCAAGAAATATTCATGAAATTTAACCTTTAGCTTACATACATTCATATGAAATTTAATTAAATGCAGAGAAACTTATTATCCTTCTGTGTCTTTAAATCTTGGTAGATATGTTTTCCAATCTATACGAGGAAGGAAATTTGGAAAACTAGGAATATGTGAATGATTCATAGGGGCATACCTTATAGATTGAGAATCCATCTTTGGATAGTGAAGTCGCCAATAAAGCTATGAAATCTGCATTCTTTTGAAAATGGAGTCACTAGGGAAAAAAATATATCCAATTTCCATGTCAGGCTCCCTATCTGTCATCAGGAATCAGATCTGAAACAATAATACATATATCCCAGGGAAATTTTCACTTTTGTTCCCCGACAATGATGCCAAGATGTTATCACTCTGTAATTTTCCTTGGTTGTGAGAGGAAAACATAAAGGTAACCTTTTCAAACCTACTTTAGGCTAGAAACTGGACTTTCCAATTAGAGATGTATCTCTCACTAAAATTTCACTTACAATTGCCATATCTTCAGGTAATGATAGGGTTTATAATGTAGTGGTTGGTGAGGCTGAGGAGAAGATAACCATTGTGCATGGAGTCATGATAAAGAGATGTCAATTACAGGTATCAATAACTGATTGATGAGTAAATTAGAGATAAAGGCAAGGCAGACAGTGATTTTCAAGCTATAAAACTCGATGTATCATGGGGAAGAATAAGGGGTTAATATGTTGGACACACCGACTACAATGAGAGGGGGGGGGTGAACAATGTAGGGATCCTTTTCCCAAAAATTCCCTCTTACACAAAAATCCTTATTTACCAATCACCATTAATTGATTACTCTTTTTTTTCATTTAACTAGTTAGATGTGAACACATATCAGCAATATATCATTAACAATTCATCACCATAAGGAACAGAAAGAACACAAGATGTATGTGCAATTTTCTTTTTATTACGGACTACAATCCTTGGGGTTTTTTAAAAACAACTGAATAGAGTAAAAATTTACAAGAGCACCATATCTATAATCCAAGTCTCAGCTTACATCCTCAACACCAATTGAGATGAGGCAACAATCCTCAACATATATCAATCTGTACCATAAACAAGTGGATTGACCATGCACCAACCTGTACCAAACAACATGTAATTAACCTGTACCATAAACAAGTGAATCTGACCATGTACCAAGTATACACCAATCATGTGTCAACTAATAATCAACAATGAATCATCAATATGTACCAACATCATCAACTATACACCTCATGTATGTGCCAACTCATCAATTGCTTGTCTCAACCATGACTAGTTTTGGATTAGTCAACAACCCTAACTTGAAATAATCATAACTATATACCTGTAATAAATAAATATATGAAATTGATAAAAAAATTCTTAAGTGTGTTTTATGCAATTCCTCCAGGTGTCACTACTTGGAAGCTCTCAGAAAAGGAGTTATAGAAAAAAAGGCATACCTTGTTGAATTCTGGCTTATTCTAGAGAGCGACCTTGTAGAGGGTGCCTTGCACAGAATATTTGTTGAATCGATCAAAAAATATTCCAACGCATACTACAGACTGTAATATAACCAACACATTTGGTCTTACTGAATTTGGATTTATTATGAAGACGTTATGACATGTTTACCCGAAACACCTGTTTTAGACTAGTTTCAGGACTACCCAGAAACCCTATTTTCCACAGAGTGTAACTCCATAAATACGAAAACCCACAAGATGAATATTTGACCACAGATACTTGGATATGTTTCCTCAATTTCATATCAATCGTGCGGTCTGAATCATTATATAAAACATTTTATTGTGAAAATGGTGAGATGACCTATAAATAACATACCTTAGAATGCATCATCAAAAGAATGTATCCTCCCTTGAATTCCGGCCCTCTTTTCTTCACCTTCCCTCTAAAATTCGAATTAGATATCCTTTGGTTACCTCAATCACCTATAGATCTTTAATATTCTCAAGTGTAATCTAAAATGAGAGATCCTTGCCTCTTATTTATACTCTCCATCTTCTAGGTCACTTAACCCATTTCTAGGTCACTTAACCTATTTCTAGGCCACTTAACCCATTTATAGGTCACTTAACCTATTTTCCTCATTTTTAGGGTTAACCACTTTCCATAATTAGAACGTTCTCCATTACTTTATCATTTAAATATTCCCCCTTGACTTTGTCACCTCACTTTATCATCTAAATAATCTTCTTTGATTTTGTCACTTCACTTTATTTATTAAATAATCCTTCTTGAATTTGTCACTTTACTTTATCATTTAAATAATAATTTCTTCTTTGCAAGATCTTTGACTTCTTTGACTTTTTTGGGATTCAAGCCAACATATGAGGGTCCTCCAACTTCGTAAGGCCATAACTTTGAAAATGTGAGGAGTTATGTGTCATTACACATACCACCAAAAATGAAATGACATGTACTATCCATATAGAATAGTCTTACCTGAAAATATATCAAAACTTATACCATTATCCATCAAACAAACTTGGGTCCATTACCAAAACCTGGCTTCTCCAACTTCTCATGGCCATAACTCTTTAACCGTGAGAAGTTATGTGACGTTCCACATACCACCAAAAATGGAATGACAAGAACTATCCATATAGGATAGTTTCACTAACAAATTCATTGATCTTCATCTTTTTATTCCACACTCAAGCATGGGTCCTCCAACCATTCTTCTAGGATAAATCAGTTGTAAAGTGTCTTCCCGTGAGGGATTTCACCATAAGGGGACCACTTTGGAGTTCATCCATTTGTGCACATTATCAACCATGATAAGACTATAATGATCAATCTAACTATGCATCATATATCAAAGAAACCGCATTGAACCATCTTCATATTTGCATCATGTATCAATGACAACTCATTCATCCATGTTCATCTATGCATGACATCATATGCATCATATACTTGACATCTATCTAATATCATCAAGGACAATACATATTACTTTTGACATCAATCATCAATCAATAAATCCTTTGGAATCAATCAATCACTTGACATCAATCAATCAAACCATTGGCATCAATGACAACATGATCCAACAATATCCCCCTTTAGCACTGATGGCAATACCAACATTGATGTCAACACCAATCATTGATGTCAACATGTAGACAAGACATTCTCTACATCAATAGTCATCAATCATATCAATATGACTATGTCCCCCCATCAATCACATCAATGTGACTATATCTCCCTGTTGTGTCTTTTTTGTCACCTAAATGAGCAAAGGTAGGACACTTACAAGTCTAGTTGGGTTAGATGGATAAGACAACAATGAGTGAAAGATTTAGAAACATCAAGAATAATAAATAAACAAACAACTAAACTAAAAACAATAAAATAAACTAAACTAGAGTGTATAAGGATATTAGAATAAAAAATAAACACCATTCATGCCACCAATGGAGATATTGTATTAGTGGGAAAACACCAAAGAGAAAGGGAGACTTATGGGTCCCATATTACTCAAAGGGAGGGCTCTTGAACCCCCAAAGATTGAGCTCTTCTTACAAATAGAAAACTAGAAGGAAATGGTGAAGAAATCCAAAGCTCATTCACTCAAGAGGTGATGTGAATAGCTCAATCAAATGATGCTTGTATGCTTTTGATGAGGAAAGAGGATCCTCCAAGAGAATATATGCAACATAACAATACAAGTGAATTCTTGAAAATGTATTGCACCCATGGCCTCTTTTATATTAAAGCTTTGAGGCATTATTCAACCAGTCTTTAGTTTTAACAAGGGGCTCTTTAAGGCACCCTTAGGTATTTGACCATCCCCACACTCACATTGAGCTTAGATTTGGGTGTCAAATTGACTTGGGAGATGAACCATAAGTGGGTGGAAGGCCGACCAAAATCATAAATGCATCGTTCTAAGGTATGCACGGCTTTTTGTGTCCACATTCATGCATCAGGTGCATGTGTGCTTTTCCCGACTAGCAAACGTTCGCGTGCTTCCTTTGTATTTTGAGAGCATCATGATTTTATAACCAGTTGTATAGTTTTGAGCCCTTTGGAAATACATTTTTGGGCCATGGATGAACTAATAGGTGTTTGGAGATGCTGGATTCCTGTAACCATTTGTGGATGAAATTTCAGTGATAACACTCCCCCTTTGACATCAATGGCAAAGGGTCATTCTGCTCTTGGGGCTAATCCCCTTAATTGAACTCTGCTTGGGGTTTCTCCCCCTATCTAAATTCCTTTGATATTCCTCTAAATAATCTCTCCCCTTTTGAACAAGGGATATCACTTTGATGTAATGTTGAAGATACATCGCTCATACTCCCCTTGTGACCATCACTCCCTCTGGAATTATGCCTCTATGCTCTTTCTTCAAATATAGGGCTCTTTTCTAGGTATGCATATGATAAATATCTCCTCCTAAAATCATGGGAAGAATAATGAATCCCCCTATGGGTATGTCTCCCCCTATCTCCTTTGCAATATGATCAACATGAAATTGTTACTACTCAAATAGATCATAGATCAAATTCTCTTTCAATGATGATCCTTGGACCTGTCCATGCATCAAACTTGTGTCATACCATACATCATGAAAAAAAAGATATGTCAACAATAAAATAGAGAATCATGAAAAAAATATCAGCCCAGTACATCATGTACCAAAATGTGCCCACCATGCACAACACCCATGTCAATCAACCATGTATATCAACATCATACAATGTTCCAAAAGATATCATCCATGGAATGTATCAACCATATGCCTCTATCAACATTTCAACATGTGCATCTACCAATATGCCAACCATGTGAATCCATCGATATGACAACCATGTGCATCTACCAACATGCCAAACAAGTGTCATATCACTCATGATATGTCTCTACCATGAACCAAGTGCCTCAATCATCAAATGCCTCATGTACTAAAATATATGCTAATTAAGTATTACCAATGATGTACTTTTATCCAAGTACTCATCATGAAAACATATACCAAACATGTACATCAACATATATCACTACTTGTACCAAGAAATTATGCCAACCATGCACCAATACCACAACAAGATGAATCCTCATACATGTTTGCCAAGTCCACCATAGAATATGTGACAATCAAAACTTCTAGTAGGTGCCTCTACCAATGTACTAATAGTATGCTTCAATAGATCAATGACATATCTAGCTAGCATCATCATCATATAACCAAGGTTCCACAACTTCACTTCAATAACCAACATTGTTATTTAACAGAAAATGTCTCAAACCACACTCATGGTTTAGTGCTATGCATCCAAGATGGCTTTTAATTAATGTTTATCATCACTTTGCATAAATCAATGTAGGATCATGAAAACCTACAACAAACAATGTCAGAACCTACAACAAACCATGGAAGACCTTGCAACAAACCATGTCAGACCCTGCAACATAGAGTTATACCATCACATCAAGCTGCAATCCAAGTGCATTGCCTTTTTCCCAAGGCTTTACCACATATACACAATTTACTACACAACAAATCATGTATGTACGCGACCTATTCAAGGTTAGACTACATATGTATGTGACTAATACCATTGTCACTCGTGTATGCTTCAGTAGATGCCTTACTAGAGCTTCCCTTAAGGATTTCATTCTGTTATGTCTTCTCAGTCTTCTTCACCCACTTTTGAAGGTGTCCCTGCTTCTCAGAACTTGAGCTCTGAGCATTCATATTTCCAAATATGTCTCCCTTTCTTACTTCATTCCTTATTCTAGCCATGCTATGTGAAGTTCTCATCATGGTAATTTTTCTTGTGTTCCAACAATATTTGGATTTGTGGCCGAATCCACTACAGTTGTAGCATCTCATGGTGTTACAGTGAACAACAATGTGTCCTACTTGATCACATATTCAACACCTTATGGTGTTATAAAATATTCCATTATATCTCCTTTCATAAGCACTACATTCAAAATATTTGTGACCATATTCACTACATGAATAACAATGCCCATGAAAAATACTTTCATACCTTTGCTTTGGTGTCCCAAAGATAGCTTCTTGATGTATTCCTTGCTTTGTTCTTTTCAAATTTTCATTGACTTGTGTAGATAGTTGATTTGCAACATTGTCTTCATGCTTTTATGGACTTCCCTCATGCTTCTTTGAGGTGTTTTCTTCAACATGTGTAGCTTATTTCTTGTATCCAAGACTCGATTGATCACTTGGTGATCTTTGGATTTCCAAGATCTTATTTAAGATTTGTTAGCTATTCAAGAATTTCTTTGACTTCTCTACTTTATTTCTAAGATCAACAACTTCATCTTCTAACTTATGACATGACTCTTCCTTTTCATTTATTTGATTCTTCAATAGTTCCTCTATCCTTTTGGCTTCTTCAATTTGGGTCTTGAGATGGAAAATAGTTTCAAGACTTTTGTTAATCTCATCATATACCTTTTTATCATCCTTTTCATTCCTTAGTCTTGTGATCTCTTCTTACTTTTCTTCTAATTGAGTCTTATTACTCTCTTCTTGTTCCTTTATCATTTCCCTTAACTTCAAGATGTGCCTTTGATTCTTCTTAATAAACCTTTTAGTGTTATACGAAAGATAGCTATAGTCTATATAATAATGGTCATTGTTATATTCATATAAACCATCTTCAACCTTATTTTGAAGTTCTAATAGATTTTCTTCTATTCTCTCCATGGGACAACTACCATCAAACTCTACATAAACTATCTCTAGATTTTCTTCTTCACTTGTAGAGAAAAATTCAACATCATCATCTTTTGAAATATTTCAATCAAGGGTTTTTGATAATTCTTTACCTTCATTTGAAATGTCTTCAAGATCTTCCTTTTTGCCAACATCATCACATGATTCTTTTCCTTCATTTGAAATGTCCTCAAGATTTTCCTTTGTGCCATCATCACTTGATTCTTTATCTTCATTTGAAATGTTTTCAAGCTTACATTTAGAAATAATGCAATAAAGGATTTTTGGAGATTATTTACCTTTGATGATCTTGATGGATTGGTGTTCAATATCTTCTTTCTTGCTTTGATATGTCTTCTCTAGCTTTAGCCATAGATCCTTGGTAGAAGTGCATTGTCCCATGCTCTCTTTGATAGGGATTGACAGTCCACTAAGAATGGTCTTGAGATCCAATGTATCATTCTCCTTTCTTTTCCTTTGAGCTGAAAACTTTGACTTGTTCTTCATGGAAAATGATCCACCAATGGCTGCCTTCCAAATACCTACTCACATTTCCTTCAAATGTACTCTCATCTCTATTCTCCAAGTACAATAGTTTTCCTCATCAAGGATTGGAACTTAATCATCCGTTTGTGTGTCCATGGATCTCCTCCAATCTTGTTAAGGCTTATAGTGAAGGATGGATCTAAATCCAATTTTTGGACACACCGACTACACTGAGAGGGGGGTTGAACAGTGTAGGGATGTTTTTCCCAAAACTTCCCTCTTACACAAAACTCCTTAGTTAAAAATCACCATTAACTCATTACTCATTGCTGTAATTTATAACCAGTTAGATGTGAACACATATCAACAACATATATCAGAAATATATCATCAACAATTCATCACCATAAGGAACACAAAGAACACAAGATGTATGTACAATTTTCTTTTTATTACAGACTACACTCCTTGGGGTTTTTCAGAAACAATTGAATAGAATAGAACTCTACAAGATCACCAGCTATATAATTCAAGACTCATCTTAAACCCTCATCACCAATTGAGATGAGGCAACAATCCTCAACACATATCAATCTGTACCATAAACAAGTGCATCAACCATGCACCAACCTGTACCAAACAACCTGTAATAAACTTGTACCATAACAAAGTGCATCTGACCATGAACCAAGTATATAAAATTCATGTTTAAACTACTCATCAATAATTACTCATCAATATGTACCAACATAATCAACTATACACCTTATGTATGTGCCAATTCATCAATTGCTTGTCTCAACCCTGACTAGTTTTGGATTAGTCAACAACCTTAAATTGAAATAATCATAACTATATACTTGCAATGAATAAATATTTGAAATTGATATACAATGTTCTTCAGTCTATTTTATACAATTCCTCCAATTTTCACTACTTAGAACCTCTCAGGCAAGGAGTTATAGCAAAAATGGCATACCTTGTTGAATTATGGATTATTCTAGAGAGCGCCCTTGTAGAGAGTGCCCCGCACGTAATATTTGTTGAATCATTCTGAAACTATTAAAAAAAATACTAAAGACTGTAATATAACCAACACATTTGGTCATACTGAATTTGGATCTGTTATGAAGCAGTTATGATGTGTTTACCCGAAACACCTGTTTTAGACTAGTTTCAGGACTAGCCACAAACCCTATTTTGCATGGAGTGTAACTCCAAAAATACGACTACCCATAAGATGAATTATTTACCACATATATTTGGATATGTGTCCTCAATGTCATATCAATATCACATTCTGAATCATTATCTAAAAACATTTATTGTGAAAATGGTGAGATGACTTGTAAATAACATACCTTAGAAAGCATCATCAAAAGAATTTATCCTCCCTTGAATTTCGGCCCTCATTTCTTCACCTTCCCTCTAAAATTAGGCTTATATATCCTTTGGTTACCTCAATCAACTATATATATTCAATATGCTCAAGTGTAATCTAAAATGAGAGATCCTTGCCTCTTATTTATACTCTCCATCTTCTAGGTCACTTAACTCATTTCTAGGTCACTTAACCTATTTCTAGGTCACTTAACCCATTTATAGGTCACTTAACCTATTTTCCTCATTTTTAGGGTTAACCACTTTCCATAATTAGAAATTTCTCTATTAATTTATCATTTAAAGATTCCTCCTTGACTTGGTCACCTCATTTTATCATTTAAATAATCTTCTTTGATTTTGTCACTTCACTTTATTATTTAAATAATACTTCCTGACTTCGTCACTTTAGTTTATCATTTAAGTAATAATTTCTATTTTGGAATATCTTTGACTTATTTGACCTTTTGGGGCTTCGAGCCAACATATGAGGGTCCTCCAACTTCGTAAGGCTGTAACTCTCAAACCGTGAGGAGTTATGTGACGCTCCACATACCACCCAAAATGTCATGACATGTATTATCCGTATAGAATATTCTTACCTAAAAATATATCAAAAATCATACCATTATCCATCAAACAAACTTGGGTCCATTACCCAAACCTGGGTTCTCCAACTTCTCATGGCCATAACTCTCTAACCGTGAGGAATTATATGACGTTCCACATACCACCAAAAATGGAATGACAAGCACTATCCATCGAAGATAGGTTCACAGACAAATTCACTGATATTCATATTATTTTTCCACACTCAAGCATGGGTCCTCCAACCATTCTTCTAGGATAACTCAACTGTAAAGCATCTTCCCATGAGGGATTTCACCATAAGGGGACCACTTTGGAGTTCATCCATTTGTGCACAATATCAACCATGATAAGACTATAATGATCAATCTAACTATGCATCATATATCAAAGAAACCA
Source organism: Picea engelmannii (assembly GCA_009831015.1). Lineage (NCBI taxonomy): Eukaryota > Viridiplantae > Streptophyta > Pinopsida > Pinales > Pinaceae > Picea > Picea engelmannii. Next base: position 305,119 of record ML776960.1, read on the forward strand.
CATTGAACCATATTCATCTTTTCATCATGTATCAATGACAACTCATTGATCCATCTTCATCTATGCATGACATCATATGCATCATATACTTGAAATCTATCTAATCTCATCAAGGAAAATACATATTACATTTGACATCAATCATCAATCAATCAATGCTTTGGCCTCAATCAATCACTTGACATCAATCAATGAAATCAATCAATCAAACCATTGGCATCAATGACAACATGATCCAACAATCTCCCCCTTTGGCATTAATGGAAATACCAACATTGATGTCAACACAAATCATTGATGTTAGCATGTTGAAAAGGAATGATCTACATCAATAGTCATAAATCATATCAATATGACTATCTCCCCCCATAAATCATATGAATTTGATTATCTCTCCCCCTTTGACATCAATGGAAAAGGGTCATTCTCCTCTTGGGGCTACTCCCCTTGCTTGAGCTCTCCTTAGGGATGCTCCCCCTGTCTGAATTCCATTGATCTTCCTATGAATAATCTCTCCCATTTTGAAAAAGGGATATCACTCTTATGTAATGTTGAAGATACATTGCTCATACTCCCCCTGTGACCATCGCTCCCCCTGGAATTATGCCTTTGTGGTCTTTCTTCAAATATAGGGCTCTTTTCTAGGTATGCATCTAATGAATATCTCCTTCTAGAATCATGGGAAGAAGATTGACTCCCCCTATGGGTATATCTCCCCCTATATCCTCTATAATATGATCAACATGCAATTGCTACTTCTCAACCAAATCATAGATCGAATTCTCTTTTAATGACGATCCTTGGACCTGTCCATGCATCAAACTTGTGCCATACCATACATCATGAAACAAAATATATGTTAACAATAAAACAAATAATCATGTACAAAATATCAACCAAGTACATCATGTACCAAAATGTGCCTACCATGCACAACACCGATGTACATCAACATCATACAATGTGCCAAAAGATATCATCCATGGAATGTATCAACCATATGCCTCTATCAACATGTCAACATGTGCATCTACTAATATTCCAACCATGTGCATCCACCAATATGTCAACCATGTGTATCTACCAATATTCCAAATAAGTTTCATATCACTCATGATACGTCTCTACCATGAACCAAGTGCATCAATCATCAAATGCCTCATGCATCAAAATATATGCTAATCAAGTAGTACCAATGATTTACTTTTAGCCAAGTACTCATCATCCAAACATATACCAAACATGTACATAAACATGTATCACTAATTGTACCAAGCAAGTATGCCAACCATGCACCAATACCACAACAATATGAATAAATGTATGCCAAGTCCACCATAGAATATGTTCCAATCAAAACTTGTAGTAGGTGCCTCTACCAATGTACTAATAGTATGCTTCAATAGATCAATGACATCTCTATCTAGAATCATTGTCATTTAACCAAGGTTCTTTTGATACTGAGAGGGGGGTGAATCATTATCAAGTACAATTTAAAACCTTTTTCAACGTATACTTAAACCATTCAAATATATCCAATGAAAAATGAACAATAGTATAAGAGTTACACCAATACACCACAATACACCATGCACAATATTTGAGAAATAATCAATAGTTATTGTTCAAGGGAAGTGATGACTTCCAAAGGTAGCTACAACTTCCAAATGTAACTAGAGGGATTAAATTCCAAGAGAAAGATACAATCATCCAATATCAAGAGAGATTTGAACTCTACATCCTTTCTCCTTCCTTCCACCCAAGAATATATGAGAGATAATAAAACTTTACATCAAATCATCATGATCAACCAATCATCACATAGAACCTGATAATGCTTCTTGAGACTTCTTCAATTTCTGCAATTATTCAATTATTAGAGTACTTTGATCCTGTAGATAATATTACTCAATGTATTCTCTGAAACTCCTCCAATTTTCACTCCTTGAATCCTCCCCAAAAAGAGGTTATAGAAAGAATGGTAGGCTTTATTCAATTCTAGTCTATTCAGAAGACCCAACTTGTACAGCATGCCCCACGCTCCATATTTAACATACGATTCTAAAAATATCACATAAGAAACTAAAGTATGTACTCTTTCCAATGGAAGTGGTCCAACGTCATTTGGATTTTGTATGAAGAAGTTATGGATGTTTTACCCGGAACACCTGTTTATTGACTAGCTTCAGAACTGGTCACAAACCCTATCTTCCACATAGTGTATCTCCATAATTATAGTGAATCAAGAGCTGAAATTTTTACCAGAGGTACCTTGATATATATTATCAATACCATAGATATTTCACCATATGAATCATTCTAGAAAAAAAGTTATAGAAAAAATGGTAAGATGACCTGAAAATAACATACCTTAGAACACATCACCAAAAGATTTCATCCTCCCTTGAAATCCGGCCTTCTTTTACTTCTTATTTCCTCTGAAATTCGACTTGTATCAAATGAATGTATAATGATGTTTATTTATACCATTTATGTCACTTCCTTTTAACATTAGGGCCGACCTGACTCTTTCTTATTTTGTAATTATTTTCTTTAATTATCTTCAGGGCCTACATGTACTTCCTTCTTCAATTCACTTTGTCATCTTCAAAAATTCATTTCTCCTCAACCATGAGGATCCACGTGACGTGCCACATACCACCGGAAACAAAATGATTTATATTATCCATTCATGGGTGTTTTATATGAATGTGCATTTTCCTTCATGTCCAAATACCTTTATCAATCTTGTGGTCCAAAACCCATGGCTAGGGTTGACATCAATGACAACAACCAATCTTTCAACAGGTTCCATAAATTCACTAACATAAACAACATTGTTATTTAAAAAAATATGTCTCAATCCACACTCATGGGTTAGTGTCATGTATCCAAGATGACCTTTCATTATTTTTTATCATCACTTTCCATAAATCAATATAGGATCATGAAAAACTGCAACAAACAATGTCAGAACCTGCAACAAACCATGTTAGAACCTGACACATAGAGTTATACCATCACATCAAGATGCAACCCAAGTGCATTTCCTTTTTCCCAAGGCTTTACCACATATACGTGGTCTGCTACAAAACAACTCATGTATGTATGCAACCTATTCAAGTTCAGTCTGCATATGTACACGACTGATACCACTGTCACCCGCGTATTCTTCAGTAGATGACTTAATAGAGATTCCCTTAAGTCTTTCATTTTGTTCATTCTTCTTAGTCTTCTTCACCCACTTCTGAAGGTGTCCATGCTTCTCAAAAATTGAGCTCTGAGCATCCATGTTTTCAAAGATTTATCCCTTCCTTACTTCATTCCTTCTTCTGGCCATGCTATGTGAAGTTCTCAACATGGACTTTTTTATTGTGTTCCAACAATCTTGGGATTTGTGTCCAAATCCACTACAACTATAGCATCTCATGGTGTTACAGTGAACAACAATGTGTCCTACTTGATCACATCTCCAACACCTTATGGTATTATAAAATATTCCATTATATCTCCTTTCATAAGCTCTACATTCAAATGATTTGTGACCATATTCACTACATGAATAAAAATGCTCATGAAAAATACTTTCATACCTTTGCTTTGGTGTCCCAAAGATAGCTTCTTAATGTCTTCCTTGCTTTGTTCTTTTGAAATTTTCTTTTCCTTATGTAGATGGTTGATTTGAAACATTGTATTCATCCTTTGATGGACTTACCTCATGCTTCTTTGAGGTTCTTTCTTGAGCATGTGTATCTTGTTTCTTGTATCCAAGACCCGATTGATCATTTAGTGATCTTTGGATTTCCAAGATCTCATTCAAGATTTGTGAGATATTCAAGAATTTATTTGACTTCTCTACTTTATTTATAAGATCAACAACTTCAGCTTCTATCTTATGACATGACTCTTCCTTTTCATTTATTTGATTCTTCAATAGTTCCTTTATCCTTTTGGCTTCTTCAATTTGGGTTTTGATATGGAAAATAGTTTCAAGACTTTTTCTAATATGAACATCTACCTTCTTATCATCCTTTTCATTCCTTATTCTTGTGATCTCTTCTTCCTTTTATTCTAATTGAGTCTTATTACTCTCTTCTTATTTCTTGAGCATTTCCCTTAACTTAAAGATGTGCCTTTGACTCTTCTTAAGAAACGTTTTAGTGTTATCCGAAAGATAGCTATAGTCTATATAAGAGTGGTCATTTCTATATTCATATAAACCATATTCAACAATCTTTTGAAGTTATAATAGATTTTCTTCTATTCTCTCCATGGGATAACTACCATCAAACTCTACATAAACTATCTCTAGATTTTTTTCTTCACTTGTAGAGAAAAATTCAACATCATCATCTTTTGAAATATTGCAATCAAGGTTTTTTGATAATTCTTTACCTTCATTTGAAATGTCTTCAAAATCTTCCTTTTTGCCAACATCATCACATGATTCTTTGCCTTCATTTGAAATGTCCTCAAGATTTTCCTTTGTGCTATTATCACCTGACTCTTTGTCTTCATTTGAAATGTTTTCAAGATTAAATTTAGAAATAATGAAATCAAGAATTTTTGGAGATTCTTTACCTTTGATGATATTGATGGATTGGTCTTCAATATCTTCTTTCTTTCTTTGATATGTATTCTCTAGCTTTAGACATAGATCCTTGGATAAAGTGCATTGTCCCATGCTCTCTTTGATAGGGCTTGAGATTCCACTAAGAATGGTATTGAGAGTCAATGCATAATTCTTCTTTCCTTCCCTTTGAGCTGCAAACTTTGACTTGTTCTTCATGGAAACTGATCCACCAATGGTTGCCTTCCAAATGCCTACTACCATTTCCTTCAAATGTACTATCATTTGTATTCTCCAAGTAGAATAGTTTTCCTCATCAAGGATTGGAACTTCATCATCCATTTGTGTGTCCATTGATCTCCTCCAAGATTTTTAAGGCTTATGGTGAAGGTCGGCTCTGAAACCAATTGTTGGACACACCGACTACACTAAGAGGGGGGGGTCAACAGTGTAGGGATATTTTTCCCAAAACTTCCCTCTTACACAAAACTTCTTAGTTAATAGTCACCATTAACTCATTACTCATTGCTATCATTTATAACCAGTTATATGTGAACACATATCATCAACATATATCAACAATATATCATCAAAAAGTCATCACCATAAAAAACACAAAGAACACAAGATGAATGTACAATTTTCTTTTTATTACAGACTACAATCCTTGGGGTTTTTCAGCAACAACTGAATAGAGTACAACTCTACAAGAGCACAAACTCTATAATGTAAGACTTATATTACACCCTCAACACCAATTGATATGTAATGAAACATAGTGAAGAATATTGTGATTGTACAAGCAAAGATTGCTTGAGGAGTTTTATCCTTCCATAAGGATTAATATATGGTGTTACCCTACCTCAAGGGTTTTCTCTATTTCTTGTGTTCATGCTATGGTGAATAGTTTATGGTTTATTCTTGGTATTACTGAATTATATTTGCAGATTTGGTATAGGTACTTAACAATTGGTATCAGAGCACTTTCCATGGCCAAAGAAGGGAAGATTTGTTTTCTCTTTTTGCAGATTTTTTTCTAGGGAAGAAAAAGAGACTGGCGCACTTCAGGTTCATATCTGAAGCTTTAAGAGATGAATTTTGATAAACAAATTGGGTATTTGAATTCCTCTCAGAAAAATACCTAATTTCAAAAAACAAATCAGTCGAAACGGAGTTCGGGAAGTAAAGTTATAAGCATTTTAAATTCAACAGTTTTTCATGGTTTTTCCGGAAAAAGCCACAATTTTATGTCATAACTTATTGTTCTATATTTTGGGGTTTTTCATAGAGAGATGTATTTTACAAGAAAATGTAATGGCCCTAGTATTGAATCATTCATTAAATAAATAAATTCAGCATGAGAAGAGAATTGGCCCCAATGGGTAGATCTCAAATTGCAAGGTGATGTTTCCATTTGGTGGAAATCGCTTGATTATAAGGAGATGATGACACTCTCCAATGGAGAATTTGAAAAAATATTGTTAGACAAGTGGTCTCATGGAGAAAATAATGATAAAGAGAGAACCAAGAGTTTATTTTCATGTGAAAAATCTATATTACAGGTTCATGGTTGTATTCATAAAGAAAATATCATTGTTTCTATTAACCCTAGTTGTATGCATAATTTTATCAATGTTCAGTTGGTTAATAGATTGCAAGTTCCAATAAAGAATATTCAAAGAACAAAGGTTGAGGGTGAAAATGTTCAAATTTTTAAAGATTTGAAGATTACCATGGATAAATATGTGTTGCATTCATATTTTTATGCTATGGACATGAATGAAGTGGATATTGTTTTAGGATATCCTTGGATAGAATCAGTGGGTACCATTAATATTAATGTGCAAAATAATTTTTTAAAGTTGTGGTACAAGAAAATGAAAATCACATTGCAGGATGTGTCTCTTAATAAGAAAGATGGACCCATGGAAGCTAGCAAAGAAGTTATTTTCCAGTATGAAGTTGAATCATAGGTAGAGTCTATAGAAGGAAATGAAGAAAAACTACAAGAAGGACATAATCAAGAAGCTAAGGCGATCATTGACTCAAAGGTAGAAAGTGTTGCAGATTTGAAGAAAAAAGAAAAAATTCCTACAGTTGTTGTATATCGCCATCCATATCATATAGAGACACAAAAGTCATCAAGGCAAGGGCATGTGCATCAACACATTTATGCACCAGAAGGGCACCAGATAGGAAATCGATCAAGAGGTGCATGGAGGACTACCGACACTATGGGAAGAGGTCAAGCTATAGAAACAATCCCATGACAACCCTGATATGATGCAAAGAAAGATAAGCGTGGAAAGGTAGCAAATAAACATCATGTTCGACTTCCATTGGGATGGATGGATAGTCGTACTTGGTACCAATTGGCTACATTGCTTAGTTGGTCATATTGTATGGTTTCATCTTATGTTTCAAGGATGAAACATGTGAAAGAGGATGGAATGTAGTATACCTAGGGAGGTAATATGGGGTACCTAGAGAGGTACCCAATGGGAATGTAGTTATGTTTTATTAGTGTAAGTCATTTAATATATGGGAATGTGGTCATTCAATGTAAGGTGGACTAGGTTCACTATATTAATAAAGGCCCACTATGGTAGTTGGATGTAATAATTGTGAGAAGACTCTCTAGAAGGTTCCTAGGAGATAGGGAAAGTTATATAAAGAAGTGTAGGAAATGTAATGAAACATAGTGAATAATATTGTGATTGTACAAGCAAGGATTGGTTGAGGAGTTTTATCCTTTCATAAGGATTAATATATGGTGTTACCCTATCTCAAGAGTTTTCTCTATTTCTTGTGTTCATGTTATGGTGAATGGTTTATGGTTTATTCTTGGTATTATTGAATTATATTTCCAGATATGGTATAGGTACTTAACAATTGGTATCAAAGCACTTTCCTTGGAGAAAGAAGGGAAGATTTGTTTTCTCTTTTTGCAGAATTTTTTCTAGGGAAGAAAAAGAGGGCGGTGCACTTCAGGTTCAGATTTGAAGCTTTATGAGCTTAATTTTGATAATAAAAAAAAATAAAAAAAATTGGGTATTTGAATTCCTCTCGGAAAAATACCCATTTTCAAAAAAAAAATCAGCCGAAACGGAGTTTGGGAAGTAAAGTTATGAGCATTTTAAATTCAACAGTTTTTCAGGGTTTTTCCAGAAAAAACTGTGATTTTCTGCCGTAACTTATTGTTCTATTTTTTTGGGTTTTTCATAGAAAGATGTATTTTATAGGGAATTGTGATGGCCCTAGTATTGAATCATTCATTAAAGAAAGAAAGTCAGCATGGGAAGAGAATTGGCCCCATTGGGTGGATCTCAAATTAAAAGGTGATGTTGCCATTTGGTGGAAATCACTTAATTATAAGGAGATGATGACACTCTCCAATGGAGAATTTGAAAAAATATTGTTAGACAAGTGGTCTCATGGAGAAAATAAGGATAAAGAGAGAACCAAGATTTTATTTTCATGTGAAAAATCTATATTACAGGTTCATGGTTTTATGCATAAATAAAATATCATTGTTTCTATTAACCCTAGTTGCATGCATAATTTTATCAATGTTCAGTTGGTTAATAGATTGCAAGTTCCAATAAAGAATATTCAAAGCACAAAGGTTGAGGGTGAAAATGTTCAAATTTTTAAATATTTGAAGATTACCATGGATAAATATGTGTTGCATTCAGATTTTTATGCTATGGATATGGATGAAGTGGATATTATTTTGGGATATCCTTGGATAGAATTAGTGGGTACCATTAATATTAATGTGAAAAATAAGTTTTTAAAGTTGTGGTACAAGAAAAATAAAATCACATTGTAGGATGTGTCTCTTAGTAAGAAATATGGACCCATGGAAGCTAGCAAAGAAGTTATTGTCCAGTCTGAAGTTGAATCAGAGGTAGAGTATACAGAAGGAGATGAAGAAAAACTACAAGAAGGACATAGTCGGGAAGCTAAGGCGGTCATTGAATCAAAGGCACAAAGTGTTGCATATTTGAAGAAAAAAAATATTTCCTATAGTTGTTGTATATTTCCATCCAAATCATCTAGAGACACAGAAATCATCAAGGCAAGGGCATGTGCATCAAGACATTTATGTACCAGAAGGGCACCAGACAAGAAACTAATCAAAAGGTGCATGGAGGACTTCTGACACTACGGGAAGAGCTCAAGCTATAGAAACAATCCCATGGCAACCCCGACATGATGCAGAGAAAGATAAGGGTGGAAAGGTAGTAGATAGACATCATGTTTGACTTCCATTAGGATGGATGGATAGTCGTACTTGGTACAAGTTGGCTACATTGCTTAGCCAGTCATATTGTATGGTTTCTTCTCATGTTTCAAGGATGAAACATGTGAAGGGGGATGGAATGTAGTATAGCTAGGGAGGTAATATGAGGTACCCAGGGAGGTACCCAATGGGAATGTAGTTATGTGTTATTAGTCGAAGTCATTTAATATATGGGAATGTGTTCATTCAATGTAAGGTGGACTAGGTCCACTATATTAATAAAGGCCCACTATAGTAGTTGGATGTAATAAATGTGAGAAGGATCTCTAGAAGGTTCCTAGGAGATATGGAGAGTTATATAAATAAGTGTAGGCAATGTAATGAAACATAGTGAAGAATATTGTGATTGTATAGGCAAGGATTGCTTGAGGATTTTTATCCTTCCATAAGGACTAATATATGGTGTTACCCTACCTCCAGGGTTTTCTCTATTTCTTGTGTTCATGCTATGGTGAATGGTTTATGGTTTATTATTGGTATTATTGAATTATATTTGCAGATCTGGTATAGGTACTTAACATGATATGCAACAAGAATCCTCAACAGATATCAATCTGTACCATAAACAAGTGCATCAACCATGCACAAACTTGTAATCAAACTGCACCATAAAAAAAGTGCATCCAACCATGTAACAAGTATATACCAATGATGTGTAAATTATGCATCAACAATGACTCATCAATATGTACCAACATCATCAACTCTACAGCTCATGTATGTGCCAACTTATCAACTATTTGTCTAAACCATGACTAGTTTTGGATTAGTCAACAACCCTAACTTGAAATAATCATAACTATATACCTGTAATGAATAAATATATAAAACTGATGCAAATTTTCTTCAGTGTGTTTTATACAATTCCTCTAGGTTTCACTACTTGGAACCTCTTATAAAAGGATTTATAGAAAAAATGACACACCTTGTTGAATTGTGATTTATTCTAGAGAGAGACTTTGTATAGAGTGCCCCGCATGGAATATTTGTTGAATTGATCTGAAATTATTGCGCATCATACTAAAGACTACACTCTAACCAATACATTTTCTCTTACTGAATTTGGATTTGCTATGAAGACGTTATGACGTTTTTACATGAAACATCTCTTTTAGTCTAGTTTTAGGACTAGCCACAAACCCTATTTTCCACAGAGTGTAACTCCAAAAATACGATGACCCACAAGATAAATTGTTTACCACAAATACTTGGATATGTTTCCTCAATTTCATATCAATATCACAGTCTGAAGCATTATAGAAAAACTGTTATTGTGAAAATGGTGAGATGACCTGTAAATAACATACCTTAGAAAGCATCATCTGTAACATCCCGCTCTGGCGCGCTTACCAAACTTATTCTTTGAGGACACTTGCTCGCAAGTGATCTGGATTTTTATGATGATAAAACTTTTTTCCTTCATTATGATGCGTTAAGTTATATGACAGGATGTTTTACTACTTTGATGTAGACAGGTGTTGTTGACTCAGTTTCATTGAGTGTGCAGGGTTTCATACCTTGAGGATGCAGAGGCATCGGTGGAACTCCCTTGGACTCTGGATTGAGTCAAGGAGTGGGATATTTGAGTTGTTTCATTTACGGTGATATTGTTTTGTTTTGATGATATGCTATTGATTTTATGATATGTTGTTGACATGATCTGACATGATGGTTGATGATGCAGGAT
>ML776960.1:326872-352913 GCA_009831015.1 Picea engelmannii
CTCAAGAGGAAGAATTACTTAGTGGTTAGCCTGAAATAATAATTCCAGAAAACCCTATTGAAGAACCATAATTCTCTATTTGATTAGAGAAATTTGTACATCTCCAAGAAGACAACATGTATGGAATATTTGGTGACCAAGAAGAAGTAAGAGGACCTAGAGTTGGAGAGGAAGAACATAAAAAAAACCAGAAAGAGAGGAAAGAAAAGAGGGACGACACACCTCATTTATCAAGGATGAATTTGGATTTCCAATTCTGGATCCAATTGTTGTAGTCAAAATCAAGAACATACCACCTTCAACACTGCCCAATTTTCATGGCATGATAACCGAAGACCCATAAATGTTTTTGTTCGAATTTTATGGGTTATGTCACAACTATGATTATTCTTTAGACGCTAAAAAATTGAAGTTGTTTCTAGATAAACTCAAGTATGTTGCATTAAGTTGGTTTATGGGATTGGGAACAAATGCTATAAAAACATGGGATGAGATGAGAAAAAAATTCCTTGAAAAATATCATGATTATTGTACAAACCGAGGAATAAGAGAGGAAATGTTAAAAAACACATACAAAGAATAAGAGAGCTTTGAAGACTATTTAGAGAGATTTTATTATACTATTAAGAGAGAAAGGAAAAATGACTTAGATTTGGATACTCTTAAATTAATTTTTCTTAGGGGAATTAGAGATGAATCGATTGATATATTAAATTTAATGGGAAAAAGGAAATATTTCTCACCTAACTTATCTAGAAATTTGTGACTTATGCAAGCATATCTCTTGAGGGAAATCCAAATATGGTAAGTGACCTAGGGATGCTATCTCTAGAGTATAAAAATAAGCCATCGGTGGGTAAGTAGAGAAGAGATTGAAAATTTATTAGACAATTTTAAAATGAATATTCTCGATACTCTTGGTTCTCAATTAGACACCTTGAAAATTAATCAAAAGAAAGATATAGAGGATGCAACATTAATTATTTATTGTCCAAAATGTATAAAAATACATCCTTTAAAAGAATTTCCTTCATATAACATTGATATTTGTCGTATATGTGTAGATAATCATGCCGCAGAGAACTTCCCATGTGTTACACATCAAAATTCCTCACTTTGATAATGTCACATTTTCATTGTTGCAAGTGTCACACTTTTGTCGCAAGTGTCGTAGCTATCACATTCTCATCATGTAAGTGTCACATCGTGAATGACACCTTGGAAACAATTTATGCAACCCCTAAAACATGTTAGAAGAAGAATACCCATCATTTGAAAGTTGGAACAAAGTGTTTTTCTATGAGAATTGGTCATGTTGGCAACTTTTGGAAGATCAATGCTCCCCTGACCATATGCAGGGAGCGCTAGTGCTCTTTGTCTATCTAGTAGGAAGCGTTGAAGCACTATGTTTCCAATTGTAAGGGAGCATTGAATTGGTTGATAAAATCTTGGGAGGAATCCCCTTTTTCTCTAAGTAAAACTATGGATGGATCGAGTTGGTTTGGCTCAAATCTAACCCTTAGGTTGCATCTAAGGGAGATATCACAAGTGTTGGAGTCATATCCTCAACTAATCTCAAATATAAACAAGATGGTTGAGCCCATTAAAGCTTATAAATGGAGGCATTCTCATGGTGAAGGGGGAAAAATAAGCAGCAAAGTATTGTTATTCTGATTGTGGATGTTTTGAGCAAGGGTTTGGGTGAGGAGGACTTGGAGAGGTTGTTGCAACATCATCTAAAGGTTTTAAGTTTATTTTTAAAGTTCTCATCAATATACTTGGCCTATTTCCTTATAGTATGTTTTTACATGTACTTTTCTATGCTTCTTTTAATATTTCATAGATAGATTGATTTTGTCTAATCCACTAGAGTATGAGATAGTTGTTTGTCTCTTGTCATCCACTGCAGGTATTGTTCAAAATTCGTGGATTGGAGCAATGTGGAAAAAAATTAAAAGTGAGGTAAATATTACTATCCCTCCTTATCTCTTTTTCGATGGGCATAATTTATTTGTAGGAATGGTAGTGTCCAAAGGTATTTTTTTTTTCTTGGTAGAGGGGTCTGTAGTCCAAGGGAAGATTCACCTATCCACAGGGGAATTATTCCATAACAGAAATTGGCGACTCCACTGCGGATCAAACTTTAATTTTTTGTTCTTTCCATGTTTTTTCCTTGCCCTTTTTTATATATTTAGATCATGTTTCCTGATTTAATCTATCCTTGCATCTTTGCATCTTTTCTAACTTGTCTTACAAAGTCTCTGATTGAATTTCCCTGAGTTTTTGAGTTTTCTAGTTATTTCTAAAAAACAATTTAGGACTTGTGCCCTCTCCAATTTAAGTCAGAGCACTGATAGCTTGATCAATTCTCCCCCATAGTGTATTAGGGAAATTTGTAACGCTCTAGTTCCTTGATTTCGAGAGCGTGGATTTTTCTTGTTTTGAAAAATTGCAGTTCTCTTGCTTGCTTGGCATAATCCTTTGATATTTCTCTCTGGCGCAGACCCTATTTTGCAAATCTTGTCTTATGTTTGACTTAAAACTTGTTTCTCATCATTTGAGGATTTTTGTGAGTGTTTATACTCTTTCTCTTTTGCATCATTGAGTTCTTGATTGAACGAGTTATCATACTTGTTTCTTTCAGTTCTCGTTATCCTTTGAGTGCATTCTTTGTTTGAAATATTTTTTCTTTGTGTCTTTCGTATCTACATCTAACTCTTTTGTTTTGATTGGAATTAATGAATAATTAAAGGATTTGCATTTTCTTTCTTTTATAATTAAACAAATAGGATAGTTGCATTTTTTATTTTGGGTAGTGTTGTAGATTTCATTTAGAAGATTGCATTTGGGAATTGGGTGTTTTTGTTGAAGAAATTTGAACCTCTTCTCCATCCCGTATGGAGGATTCATTGAGGAAAAAGATTTGCATCTCATTATTCTTAATTATTTTGGAGTCGATTCTAAAACATCATAAGTTTCACGTTCGCACCCTTGAGTAAATAACAACCCTAAAATAAAGCGCTTATAAAATTGATCAAACACTTTTATATTATCTAGTAGAGAAACTACATTATCTTAAAGTGTAGGTATTTGGAATAGGTTGTGAGGATATATTTTCAAATCTATCAAACAAACATAGAATATTGTGTTAGGGAGAGGTAAATCCAATTGTTCGTATAAGCATAGTCGGGATCCCCCTCTCACAAAGGGGTTAAACATGAGGGCACGTGTGGGAGAGTAGTGGATATTTACCCTCCAAAGCTTAACCCACATAATGGAAATATCGTATATTGGGGGTTCTTATTGAGAAACGACTAGTTTCATTTCATCTCAGAGCTTCGTAAATAATGAATCCATTCGGGGCTCTCAGTAGGATTCCTGTCCACTTGCCTTTAGTTCTCTTGAAGAAATTCATACTTGTTATCCTGCACATAAGTTCCTTCCTGACTGTCGAATATACCCACTCAGAGGCTGACTGTGATTTGGAACCTTAGTGGCCTATATCTTTAGGGTTGATACACAAGGTGATGGTGAAGGGGAGTCTTCATCGTACCTAGGTCAGACATTGTTCAAACTCAATCGAGCTCCTTGGAGGATGTACCCATGGGTAAGACCATGTGGGAACTTTCACCAAGGCGTAATTCCGTTAAGAAGGTCCACCCACTCTATCCCATACCCTTCCTATATTGATCTTGTGATGTTGGATTTCATCACCAACTAGTGGTTTCATTATGGGAAGATTTGTTTGATTATTTTCTTCTTATATTTGTAGCGTCTTTTATTTTTGTTTTTCTTAGTGGACCTTAGGTCGAGTCAGTGTCAATGGCATCAATTCATGCGAGTACCAATGAAGGAACCCCTTTTCCCAAGGAACCTTTCACCTTTCCTTCTTTTGGAAACATTCGTCCTCCATGCATTTCCACACCAAGTCTTCTGGGACTCACCATCAAGTTACCGGTTTGGTTGTTCCCCACTCCAGTGATATTGACTTTTCCCAATGCTTCCAATGCACCTAATTCTTCGGATGTAAGCAGACCACCCACAAATCAACCTCATCTCGACCTTTCACCTTCTTCACCCGTCAGGTCTCCTTACCTTTCTCCTTCTTTGTCTAGTGAAATCTCTAAAGCAAGTAGTTAGGTTGATAAGAAGAAGAAGAAGAATTAGAAAGAGACCAAGCCTCCAAATGCATCAAGTCATGTTGGATCCAAGCAACCAACTATTGTTAATTATACCAGGAGTGTTGATGAAGTCGAAAAGTCTAAAATGAAGAATACTAAACCTAAATTCCCTTATAGTATTTGTAAGGGTGACCAATTTCTGAGGGATTTCCCTGGTCTCCTCAAGGTCTTATAAATGTGGTCTTCCATGTCATCATCCCCTACTAAACATGTTAGAGACACCCCTTCAACTAGTGATGTTAAGGTTGGTAAGAAGAATATAATTTTCAAATTTCCTCATATGTTATGAGAAGGTACTCCTTACTCTCACCTTTTCCCTTGTATGGACAAGGATTCTTATATTTTGGAAAATATTCAACTTCCAACTGGTTATCATAAGACCTCTCAGAAATTGTCATTAGTTTATGGAATGGCCAATATGGTTCCATTCCTGGTCAGTCCAGTTGATTAGGTGGTCAATATGGTTTCATCCATGGTTGAACCACTGACCCAAATAGATCATCTAGTTCCATCATTGATCAACCTGAATCTTCATCTGAAAAGTGAAACCCAAGTGACTGATCTAGTCCTATCATCGATCGATCCCACTCCTCCCTTGAAGAGTGAAACCAAAGTGGTCGATCCAGTTTCATCATTCATCAATACCACTCCTCATTCAAAGAGTGAGGATGTCGCTCAAGTCTACCTTGTTAATACTAATTCACCTAGAAAAGTGGACACTCCACCTGTTCCGATGACACACCCTTCAAGAAATCAGATGATTTCTATTAATTGGAATCATTTGACAGAACCTTGTCCTCCTTATTACGTGCCTTTCCAAATCACCATGGAGTTTTGTGATAGGAATATTAATAACACTATAATAGACGAAGGTGCTTATGTTAGCATCTTATCTGTGAATGCTTGGAAATCTTTTGGTTCCCCACAACTTGCACCCGTGACTCTGAATATGTTGACCTTTGACAAAAGAGTTGGTCAACCTTTATGGATCCTTCCTTAGTTTCCAGTTACTTTGGGAGGAAAAAAAATCTATGTCTATGTGATGGTAGTTCATGACCCCTTGGAATTTATCTTGCTCCTCAGGTGAGGCTATGTCTACGTTATGAGAATTTTATGTCCACTCTCTTTCTAGTGATATGTTTCCCTCACAACAAAAAACATAGTAATGATCGACCAAATTTCATTCATTTACCCTCATATGATGGTCAACCATCCACCTTCCCTGAATGGTCCATACATTCCAGTGATGTCCGCCCCGCCGTAGGTCAATTTTGTAATGACCTTCCCCATGTGTTAAACCTTGCACAAGAGGGAATATCTCTCTTCTCCTAACTTAGATTCAGTAGTTGACATGGTCATCTCTTAGATAGGACTATTAGAGCCATATATACCTACCCGTATTGAGGTCGTCGACAAGTATTCCTTCTGGAGTGTTTTTCTTCCATCTATCAAAGATCTCCTGGAAGCCATGGTTGGCGTTTGTCCCTTGACATGTATTCCTTCCAAAGCATTTTCCTCTTGGAATCTATGATCAAGGAGAGTTTTTGAGCATATTTTTTCTTCTCTTTGGAAATATCATTAAAAAATGAAACAAAGGTCTTGAGCATAGTTCTTCTTCTCTATGTCAAGCTCGTTAAAAAATTAAACAAAAGCTATGAGCATAGTTTTCTTCTCTGCAGTAAGTTCATGAGAAAATGAAACAGAGGTCTTGAGAATATTTTTTCTTCTCTATGGAAATCTTGTTGAAAAATGAAACAAAAACTATGAGCATAGTTTTCCTCTCTATAGCAAGCGCGTTAAAAAATGAAAAGAAATCTGGGGATGGAACCTGGAGCCATGAGTATAGTTCTTTCCATGTTCCAAGCTCATTAAAAAATGAAAAAATCACCTCTCCTATCAAGTCGAGTATTTTCAATAGATCTTGTAGATGTCGAGTTGATTCTTTCATTAGGTCTCTCATTTGAACCTTCCTTTCATGCACCTTTGTCAGTTGACCTTTTTGCCTCCATCCTATACAAAAATCGGTGACAATATAAGTGTCGGCAAATGAAATGAAGCTTAAGGGGACAAGTCTCCAACACTTGATTATCATTCTAGAGTTAAGTCGCTATCTTTTCAAGATAAGGGCATAGTACCAACCATCCATGGGTATCCCTCAAAACCTTTGGAAATTACGTTGGGAAATTACAAGCATAGTATAATTTTGTTTCAAGATTGTGTAAAAATGAAACCAATTCTGAGCTTAGTCTTTGTTCTTTATCACGCTCACAAATACATGAGAATGAAACCAAGTATACTTTTATCACTTTTTAGGACTCATAAAGGTTATACGAAAAAGGAACCCCTAGAGTCTCCTTTAAGTTCTTTTCAGACTTTCTAAACATGAAAAGATTGTCGAGTGATCCTTCTTCCTTTCACACTTTTTAAAAGGTTTGAAAATGCATCTTTCGAGTAATAGTTTATCTCTTTTTTGGACCTCAGAGACTAAAATTACGAAAAATGACAACCTTGGATTTGCCTTTAATTTTTTTTCAAACTCTCTAAATATGAAAAACCATTGAGTTTTCCTTCTCGAGACTCACTAAACTACACATTGAAGGGCCCATATGGGGAGGAACCCTTACTTATTCCACTTTGTTAAACAAAGGAAGAGGAATTTACCGAAGGTAAGTTATATCAAGCATGTGTTATCCTCCTCGAACTTGTTAAATTAAAAGGAGGCACTCATCTATCTGGATGAGGGAAACAATTGAAGGAAGTGGGTCAAGTTTCTTGAAAACTTTTGTAAACAACTCTTGCAGTTGCCCTTGAACATGACACTTGTTTTAACCTTCACAATGAACACTTGGAAAATATGTTAAACCTTTCCACAAAACCAATCCTATGAGTCTTTCCACTCCTTTGAACCATCCAACGAATGCCTCAGCACTCACTGTATTATGTTTTGGTCCATTCCGCATTTATGCTACCAAGTCACATGTCATGCCTCAATTTTCAAGGGAAGTTTCCACCTCTAGAGTCAACCATCTACGAAATTACTAGTTTTCATACTCGTGTCATTCTATGTTCATATGCTATATATTATCACTTTCCTGTGTCAGTTTCGTGTCAATGAAGGGGGATACATCAAGGCCCTCCTTCAATGAGTTTGTTTTTATCAACTTCAACACATCATCTGAGAATTATAATTAGAAACTAGTTAGTATCTTGGGACCTGCATACGTCAATGGAAGGACTCCTTTCTTCTGATGATAGGTTTACATCATTGACCTATGATTGGATGATTCCACGAATGTTTGACCTCAACTCATTTATTCACATTTTCTGAATTGTACTAGGCTACCTTGGGAGTCATTGACATCATTGGTGATTTCCCTCTCACTTGTTAATGGTTTACCTCAACGACCGGTAATCGAGTGGTTTCTACAATGTTCAACATCAAAACATCTATTCACATGGCTAGATTCGTACCACATTGATATTAGGGCTAAGACCCTAGGTTGAGCATTCATTATGACATTTTATTTTATCAAGCTCTGAAGGAAGTCATTTGAGCATGCTAATACCTATATTGTCACATAGATCCATGTTGTATTGGTCTGTGGATATATTTTATCATCTCGTAGCTCCACTATGTATTTTTTGTGGCTATGATCAGTTCATGTCATAGAAGTATGGATCCACATTGTATATATGGTGGCCATACACTTAGTCAATATCATCATGGATCCCCAAAGTATTTATTGGTGGCCATACTTTGAGTCATTTATAGTCTGAGCATAGGTATACCTGCCTCAGGAATGGAACACATATTAACATTTTTTTTGTTATCACATGAACTTTTCAAAGTCCTGTGGGGTTGTGGTTTCTACCTAAGACTGTAATTTTTCTCTGTCTCTCTCCTTTTCGCAGACCAAGTATCAATTCCCCCCCCCTTCATCTTGTAAAATCGTTTCTTAATTTCCCCCCCTCTATGTTTAAGTACCCCGGTCTCCCTATTTTCTATCCCATAACCAGTCGTCTAAATCCTCGATCATGCAGACCGCAGTCATAAGAACAAAGTGAAACACTTAGAACAGTTTGATATGAACCCAATCAAGAGAGAGAGCAAGTTCAATTTTCAACGGAGGAGATTTCATTCGAAGTCCACATTTGTGGCCCGTGGGAAATCAGGATTATGAATTTGCTTGAAGTTTAGTGCCATGGCGAAGGTTCGAACTCCCAAAACCAAAAATCAGCATTGGTTGTTCTATCCAATAGGATGCATGGAATTAGATACAAACCATGGAGAAAGTCATTTCAAGAAAAATGAAGTGGGGAATGCGTAATCTTCCCAAGTCCCGAAATGTCGAAGGCCCGAGGTTTTGAAATACCAACATTTATTTGGGTTGTCCGATTCAAAGGGGCACGTGGCACCAGATCCATGAAATCGCAATTTTGTGACTTGGGGGTTTTAGCATGGAGCACGATGCAAGTTCGAGAAATGCGAAATCACGAAGCACTGAGGATTTGGGCCCATGGTCACATCCCGAGGTTGCATGGAGCAATGGAAAGGAGCTGCACCAAAGGATAAAAGTGCCCGTGTTGGTCACCGAAGAAGGTCTTTGTGGTCTTGAAGCACCAGGATTGACTTGAAGGAGTTGTAGGTACCTCCTGAGACATTCATGGGTGTCAGGCCTCATCCCAATCCTGATGAAAGAATTTAAGGGAAATGGGGGAGGTGGTTGAAACCTCCTTTCACTCCATAAATAGAAAGCATGGAAGATCTAGTCATGGAGGAAAACTGTCAGCCCAAAGTTCCCCTGTCAACAGATTCTCCTACAAGCTCATAATGATATAAGTTCGCATATGACAGAAGGATGCATGTGAAGATTGAAATAAGAAGATGCAAACACAAAGATTTGATTTTAATGGCCAGGTCACACTCTTGGTGGTGGTGGCGAGTTGTTCTTAATATAAATAGTTAGTTTTGATATTTTGTTATGGTCGATGGTTGAGCTAAGATCCCGTATTGTAAATTTTTAATGAAGCCTCTAGCTCTTTGGTTATGTGTTGTAATTTGAGACTTCTTGTTTAATGATAGTCAATATTCTTTTCCATCTCTTTTTCCTCTGATACTAAAAGACTGGAGCATGGATGATCCAGTTGAGTGTTGTAACCATATTGTGATGTATGTTTGATCACAGTATTGTTATAGAGTTGTTTAGTTTCCTGAAGTTTTGGATCCAAGATGATCTGGTATTTGAATCTTTTCATCCTTAGGTTGTTGGAAGACCTTATGTCCATAAAAAAACCTTTACATCTTCTACTCAAGTACTTCCTCTTGCTCACCCTTAATACAACTTACTGAATGAAGTTAAATCAAGACCTCATCTGCCTGTTCATGCCATCACAGTTTTCTGAGTTAAAGTGATATTATCCTAAGTTTGCATCCATTCAAACCCCCCTTAAATTTATTCATTGTGACATACAATCTGATGGGTACTGGGCTTACCTCCCCTGCAATCAGGAGGTGACTTCTAGTGCTAACATTTATGGCACCTTTGTTGGGGATGAATTGAAGAGTTTCCCTGAGATTGAACGATAAAGCTTATTGGTTCTGAAGGTGCATCAGAACTTAGTACATCAAAGATTGAAACTGTGCACCTGGTGACTCCATTGATGCAAATCCATTATTTCAACTGTGGCTTCCAAAGGTAGACACACAATGTCTACCCCACAAATCCCTCTAGCAACACCTAAATTTGACCCAGAGAAAATTATCAGAAGATGAAATATCCTCCAAGAAGGTACTTCAGCTGCTGAACCAAGTATTTTTGATGATTTTCACCATCCTTCTATAGAAAATAAAATACTTGCTTCTCCTTCTCCTTTTATACCATATGTTGGAGTTTATCGAAGTTTAAAGTTGGGAGTGTTATTGTTGATTTCTCCCCTCCTGATCTTGGATTGGAAGGAGAAACCTTTGTCACTCTTATCTCCCCTGAAGTTGTACCATGGTTTAAACCTAGGACCTCAGACGATTTTCCCACTTCGAGCTTCACCATTCCTCCCCTTGTTAGAGCTGCTCCTTTTACAGAAGGGGAAATTTTGGTTCCCTCGAGCCCTGTGGCATTTTCTCCAGATTCTCATTCGTTTCCCTTTGATCCCAGAAACACAATTCCAGCCTCCCCTATTCGAACTCCATCTCCTCTTAGTTCTCCTCCAGCTATCATCCCTATGGCAGGTGCTAATACCCCTAGGAGAAGGATGGATGCCATAGTGGATGCAAGATATGCCCCTCTAATCTTACCTTAGCTAATGAATTCTCTCCCTGTTGGAGATTACCTAAAATACATGCCTAAATTTACAGGAGAAGAAGACATAACTGCTAAAGAAAACCTTGTTTCCTTCTATAGTTATGCAGACAATATAAATGTTAAAAACACGGTGTGTAGATGAGAGTATTTGTCCAGAGCCTTGATGGTGAGGCCAGGAAATGGTTTAGGGGATTGACCCTTGGATCCATTGTTGGGATTGAGGCTTTAGATGATTTTTTCTTGAGACAGTGGGGGGATAAAAATGAATTTATGTATTATATCATAGAGTTTCGATCCCTAAAGAGAAAAGAGGGAGATTCTATCTCTGATTTCTCCAAAATATTCAACAAAATTTATAACAAGATTCTTGTTGAGATAAAGCCTACAAAAGCCTCTGCCAAAATTACTTATGCTAGTGATTTTGACCCTTATTTCCGCCTCATGTTGAGAGAGAGAAGAGTTACTTCATTGGATCATATGTAAAATGCAGACCTAGAAGTAGAGTCCAACATATTGGAAGTTGAAAAACTCAAGAATAAGGATGATAGAGATAGAGGAAGGGGGAGATCCAAAGCCTCAACCTCCGGTTCCTCCGCGTCTCACCCTCAAGTAGATGAATTGACCAAAATGGTAAAATCTCTTTCTGCAGAAATGGAGAAGATGATATTCGAAGGGAAGCAAAGTTATAAGATTGCCCAAAATGTTGATAATCGAGGTAACTTCATTAGACCAAATAATACCCCTCAGATACTTCCAAGAGAGCCTCAAAATAGAGATAGGGATGATCAGAAAATCCAAACCCCTCTCCAAAATAACCTTGTTGCTGATGAAGAAGGAGAGGAAGAAGAGCTTGATCCTGAAATCCATTATCTTGGAGACACCTCCCTGTTTCTCCATTTGACCCAATCTACATATGAGGAGTCCCTAATGGACAACCAAATAAATTAATTGAGTAAAGGAGAGAATACCAATAGTTGTCCCAATAAATATAACCTTAGGTATAAGAATAAATAAGGGAATTCTGACATTCCTGATCAGCCTTCCAAAACAGAGAAGTCTGCTAAAGATGCAAAAAATAGCAGCATGGAAAAGAAAACACATAACCCTTCACCAGTAGCCAAAGTTCCTATCCCATAGGTGAGAGAAATTCTTAAGCCCCCCTCCTATTTCAACTTTGAGCATGAAATTCAAAAAATCAGAATCCTTGTACCCCTTTCAAAACTAGTCAAACATGAAGACTTCAAAAAACGTCTCTCCAAAATGTTGCAACCCGAGCCTTCATCTTATTCCACAGACTGAGTAAATCCTAAAGATGAAAATCTAATAGTTATATTAGGTCCCTTGATATAAGACATATATGATTCATCCACTCCCTTCTATACATCTCTGAACATACATGACAAGGTGTTTCATAATTGTTTGATGGATTCAGGAGCATCTCATAATCTCATTCCCAAAACAATCATGGAAGAGCTTGGAATATAAAACACAAAAACTTATCATGAATTGTATTCCTTTCATTCAAGGAAAGTGTAGTGTCTTGGGGTCATCAAAGACTTGGCCGTGTCTGTGTTCCAGCTCCCCATGAAAAGTGTGGTCATGGATATTGTGGTGGTTTATGTTCCCCCCAAGTTTGGCATGCTTTTGTCAAGATCTTGGATAACAAGACTTGGGGGAACATTGCAGATGGACCTCACATATGCTACCATTCCTGTGTTTAGGGGAGAGCATAGAAGACTGTACAGAGAAGCTCAGTTGGCCTATATTACTAGTGATGAAGCATACCCCGTGAACAATCCTATTTTTTCACTTGATAATGATTTAGGATCCATCTTATTGCATCTCACTGATGCCCCTGAACCCCCTCTTGAAATCAGAAAGTAGTCCCTTACTCTCTGTGGAGATTCTCCTCCGATTTCCTCTGTTTGGAAAATGTTCTTTGATGGATCCTCTTCTAGAGAAGGTGTTGGTGTCGGAGTGGTCTTTGTTTCACCTATTCAAGAAATTGTATCTCTGTCCTACAAATTAGAATTTGAAACTACCAGTAATGTGGTAGAGTATGAAGATCTTGTTTTGGGTTTGAGGGTTGCAAAGGAAATGGGGATTGAGGATATATCAGTGTTTGGGGATGCTGAGTTAATTTTCCATCAGATCATAAATACTTATCAAGACAAGAACCCTTGACTTAGGAGTTACAAAAATGAAGTATGGGATCTAGTTGATAGTTTTTTCTTAGCCTTTAACATTTCATTTGTTCCAAGAGAAGAGAATACCATGGCCGATTCTATAGATGTTTCAGAAAGTAATTTCAGAGTCCCTCGGCCACCTAAACTCAGGTATGGTGTAGAAGTGAAATATAGACCCTTTGTACCTGACAATGTAAAGAATTAGAAATTTTTTAAGGATGATCTTGAAATCAAAATATTCCTAGAGACTATTGATGAGTTTTCTGCATTACACATTGATCAAGATCCTGATTCTAAAATGAATTCGCATGCTGATGTTTTTATGAACAAAATTGCTAATCACCATATTGTTCAATTGCCTAGCAATCATGTTCCGAAGGGAATATCTCCTTTGGATAGAATATTTGACAAAAATGATGTAGCAGTAAAAGGTAAATTTTCAAATAAGGATTTTGATGTAACTGAGTGCAATATTGGTACAGAGGAGGATCCAAAATTTGTCAAGTTGTCAAGCAGTCTGTCAAGGGAGAAAAGGACCGAGTCTGCTGAGCTATTAAGCGAATTCGCTGATGTGTTTTCCTGAACCTATTAAGACCTCAGAACATACGACAAAAGTTTCATTGAGCATAAGATCCCATTGAAAGAGGAGGCCAAACCATTTATGCAGAAATTAAGACAAATAAATGCTATGCTACTACCTATTATGGAAAGGGAGGTAAAGAAGTTGATGGACGCCCAAATAATTGTACCTTTGAGATATTATGAATGGGTGGCCAATGTGGTCCCAGTAATAAAGAAGAATGGAAAAATTAGACTGTGTATCAATTTCAGGAACTTGAACATAAGCTTTAAGAAGGAAAATTGCCCTTTGCCAAAGATGGAACACATATTGCAGAGGGTGATAGGTGCATCTAGGATTTCCATGATTGATGGTTTTTTTGGCTATAATCGGATCTTTTTCATACCTAAAGACAGAGAAAAGACATCCTTCACCACTCCTTTGGGTACATTCATGTATGCTAAGATTCCCTTTGGATTGATGAACGTAGGGGAAACCTTTCAGCGAGTTATGGACATCGCCTTCATTGGAGAAAAAGATAAATTTGTAGTCATCTATCTGGATGACATTACAGTTTTTTCTAGGTTTGATAAAAAACATGGTCAACATTTGAGAAAGGTTTTCTTAAAATGCAGAAAATTTGGTCTCTTCTTAAATCCCAAAAAGTTTCTATTTTCCACGCAGGAGAGAAAATTGTTGGGGCACATAGTAGCAGCTGAGGAAGTCATAATTGATTCAATATGAGTAGAAGCTATTCAAAACTTTCCACTCCCCCGATCCAAGAAGGAAGTTCAATATTTCTTGGGTAAAATAAACTTTTTAAGAAGATTTGTTTCAATTTTTTTTGAATTGGTGAAGCATATCACATCCATGCTCAGAAAGGAGAATGAAATGAAATGGATTGCTAAGTCTAGAAACGCTTTCAACCAAATCAAGAAGGCCTTGACCGAGGCACCTGTACTCATCTATCATGATTACTCCAAAGAGTTTCTGATTTTTTCCTTTGCCTCTTTTGATACTGTAGTAATTGTTTTATTGCAGAAGAATGTTGAAGGGTTGGAGCAGTCTATTTCCTTTTTCAACAGAGCATTGAGGGACGCAAAGATAAAATATGACATCATGGAGAAGCAAGCCTATTCTTTGGTGAAAGCCCTCAAGGCTTTCAGAATATATGTCTTTCATTCAATAGTTATTGTATATGTTACTTCTACTTCTGTGAAGGAAATTCTCATTAATCATGACATAGACGAGAGAAGGAGCAAGTGGATCGCCAAAATCCTTGAATTTGATCTGCAAATAAATCCCACCAAACTAGTTAAAGGCCAAGGTTTAGCCAGTTTATTGGTTGAATCTAATTGCAAATATTTGGGGATTAACTGCATTGACATCTACTTATAAAATCAACAAGCTGATTTTTCTTATACATGCCTGAAAGCCAACCCTCCATTAGTAGAATGCATCTGGTACAAAGCTATTATATTCTTTCTGCAGGAGTTGCGACCTCCAGATGGTATGGGAAAAAGAAATACAAGAGCTCTTAAGCTTAAATAAATTAAATACTACCTTATTGATCAAGTCTTATACTGGAAATACCCTCTGGGAGTTCTTTTGAGATGTTTAGACCCACAAGAAGCCCAAAATATTATGTTTGATTTTCATAACAGTAAATGTGGGGGACATCACTTCTAGAGGACCACATCATATAAGATTCTTAGGGTTAGATATTTATGGCCTAATCTATTCACTAATGTCTGTGCGAAAATTAGGGCTTGAATTAAATGTCAGAAATTTACTGGGAAGCAACATCTCAAGTCTTTTCCATTGAAGTATGTGGTAGCTTCGGGACCCTTTCAAGAGTGGGGTCTAGATTTTATTGGAGAAATTAATCCTTCTTCAAGCGATCAACGCAGGTGGATCTTAAATTCCATTGATTACTTTACCAAATGGATAGAATCTATTCCCACAAGGAGTGCTTCTCACAAGGTAATCATTGGTTTTCTTGAGGACATTATAGCAAGGTTTGGTTGTCCAAAAATGATTGTCATTGATAACACTACATCCTTCAAGGTTGAGCCATTGATCTAGTTTTGTGAACAATTTAGAATTTCACTGATTCACTCAACTCATTATTACCCCCAAGGGAATGGACTGGTAGAGTCTTCAAACAATATCCTTATAAAAATTATCAAAATTCTATTGGAGGAAAACAATAAAGCATGGGATTCAAAGCTCAAATTTTATCTATGGGTTGACATAGTGACAACAAAGAGATCTCTTGGTGTCTCTCCTTTTCATCTTGTGTATGGGGTCAAAGCCATATTCCCTTCTTATCTCGCCTTTCCAGTGGAAATATTCTTCCAAGACCAATAGGGGGAGCCTGATGATATGATCAGAAGAATACAACAACTAGTAGAAGTGAAACAGACTAGGGAGAAGATACTGGACAAAGCACATGAAAATGAAAAAAAAATCAAGCATGCCTTTGACAGGAAAGTAAGAAAGGAGGATTTCCAGCTGGGAGATATAGTACTCAAATGGGATGCACCCAAAAAGGACAAGGGAA
Source organism: Picea engelmannii (assembly GCA_009831015.1). Lineage (NCBI taxonomy): Eukaryota > Viridiplantae > Streptophyta > Pinopsida > Pinales > Pinaceae > Picea > Picea engelmannii. The sequence continues at coordinate 342,661 of ML776960.1, forward strand.
ATCATGGTAAATTTGAATCCCTGTGGATTGGGCCCTTCAAAGTCTCTGAGGTATTTCCAAATAATACTTACAGGTTGTGGAATTTGAAGAGATATGAAGTTTTTGGTGGCCCTGTAAATGGGCATTTTTTGAATAAATATTTTTTTTAGGCCGTGACCAACATTCTACCATTGTAAATACCACTTCTTCATTGTTTTGATTTTTAGTTTTCCATTCTCAATAAGAGACTCCATAACCCAACAACTAAGGCACTGGAACTACTTGTTCTTGGTAGCCTAGAGGGACAATTCCATCCCCTGTGGAGCCAAATGTTATCACATCAACTTGTCAGAGTCCTGTGGGGTTGTCATTTCTACCTAATACTATAATTTTTCTCTGTCTCTCTCCTTTTCGTAGACCAAGTCTCAAAATTTTCCCCGTTCAGCTTGTAAAAGTGTTTCTTAATTTGCCCCCCTCTTTGTTTAAGTGCCCTGATCTCCCTGTTTTCCAGCCCACAACCATTCATCTAAATCCTTGATCATGCAAACCGCAGTCATAAGAATAAAGAGAAACACTTAGAGAGGTTTGATATGAATCTGAATCAAGAAAGAAAGCAATTTCATTTTTTAGGGGAGGAGATTTCATTCGAAGTCCACATTTGCAGCCTACAGGCAATCAAGATTATGAAGTTGCTTGAAGTTTAGTACCAGGGAGAAGGTATGAACTCTCGAAACCTGAAATCAATGTGGGTTGTCTGATCCAGCAATATGCATGGCATCATATCCAAACCACGAAGAGATTCATTTCAGGAAAAATGAAGTGGGGAATGCACCATCTTCCCGAGTCTTGAAATTTCAAATTCCTGAGGTCCCGAAATACTGACATTTATCTGGGCTATCCGATTCCAAGGGGTGCGCGGCACCAAATTCGAGAAATTTTGATTTTATGACTCGGGGGTTTTAGCATGGAGCACGACGTAGTTTCACGAAATGAAAAATCACGAAGCGCTTAGGAGTTGGGCCCAGGGTAACAACCCAAGGTTGCATGGAGCAATGGAAAGGAGTTGCGCCAAAGGCCAAAAGTGCCCGTGTTGGTCACCGAAGTATATCTGTGTGGTCTTGAAGTGTCAGGATTGACTTGAAAGATTTATAGGCACTGCTTGGGACATTCAGGGGTTTCGGGCCTCATCCCAATGCCGATGGAAGAATTTAATGGAAACGCGAGAGGTGGTTGAAACCTCTTTTCACTCCATAAATAGAAAGCATGGAAGATATGGCCGTGGAGGCAGACTGTCAACCCAAAGTTCCCCTATCAACCAATTCTCTTACAAGCCCATATTGATATGATTTTGTTTCTAACAGAAGGATGCATGTGCATACTAACAAAAGAATATGGAGACACAAAGATTTGATTGTAATGGCCAGGTAACACTCCTGGTGGTGTTGGCAAGTTGTTCTGAGTATAAATAGTTAGTTTTGATTTTTTTTATGGTCGATGGTTGAGCTAATATTCCATATTGTAAAGTTTTAATGAAGCCTCTGGTTCTCTGGTTATGTGTTGTAATTTGAGACTTATTGTTTAATGACAATCATCCTTCTTTTCCATATCTTTTTCCTCTGATACTGAAAGACTCGGGCATGGATGATCAAGTCGAGTTTTGTAACCATATTGTGATGTATGTTTGATTACAATATTGTTATAACATTTTTTAGTTTCCTGAAGTTTTGGATCCAAGAGGATCTGGTATTTGAAGATTTTCATCTTTAGGTTGCTGGAAGACCTGATGTCCATACCATACCTTTACATTTTATCCTCAAGTTCTTCCTCCTGCTCACCCTTACTACAACTTACTGACTGAAGTTAAATCAAGGCCTCATCTGCCTGTGCATGAAAACACATTTTTATGAGTTAAAGCGATATTATCTTGAGTTTGTTCCCATTCTACCCCCCCTTGAATTTATTCATTGTGACATACAAACTGATGGGTACTGGGATTACCTCCCCTGCAATCAGGAGGTGACTTCTAGTGCTAACATTTTGATGGTTGTCTATAGCTTCTACCAGGTTCCGTGACTCCATACCCTTGCTTCAAAGACTCTACAAAGTGTTTTGACCATCAACTTTCATCTTATGGCTTCATAGTTTCAGGGGAAATCTATTACACATCAAAATTCCTCGCTTTGATAATGTCACATTTTCATTGTCGTAAGTGTCACACTTTTGTCTCAAGTGTCGTAAGTGTCACATTATCATCACATAAGTGTCACATCACAAATGACACCTTTGAAACACTTGATACAACCCCTAAAAAATGTTAGAATAAGAAGCCCCATCATTTCACAGTCGAAACAAAGTGTTTTTCTATGAGAATTGGTCATCTTGGAAACTTTTGGTATATCAATTCCCCCCTCATCATATGCAGGGAGTGCTAGTGTTGTTGGCATAGGGGAATACCCAGGGTTCAACGCTTCAAAAAAACACCAACAAAACCCCATCTACCGACCCTTTTGTCAACACCTGTGAAGCAAGCAAAGTCTCACATGAGGTAGAGGCAGGGGGGGTTACATGACTCAGGTGTTTGTAACTAATATGGGACACATATATGTGATTATAAGACTTCATAAATTACTTATAATATAAATTTCATTATCTTATCAACTTCATTCATATTGCAGAACCAACCCTAAGGATAGATCGACGCAGTAATAATAACAAAGTACACATTGCACTTAACATCATAAGTTAGATCTAGCACATTCAACATAAATAAAGAACTAAGAATTCATAGATATATCTATCATATATAACAACCAATGTACTAAGTATATTCACATCATAAAAATCATAGCACAAAGCAAACCATCAACACATGATATATGTGGTTCACCCCCAGTGTGGGGCTATGTCCAACAACTACTTCTTCTTCTTTATTAGGATTCAATCTCTTAGATTTTTCTACTCCGGTGCACTAATCCATAGAGCCAATATTTTCATTAGACAGGTGATCTGCGCACTAAGCCCTAGATCCACCTTCCCAAAATCAGGTCAAGGCACAAAGCCAACTCCTCTATCAAGCATAGAGCCTTACATACATGTTCTATTGCACAAAGCAACTCAGAACTACTTGCCTCTTGCACTTAATTAATTACATCCCCCTCACTACATTGCATTCATTATTATTTATACTTTTACATTTAGAAAAGGCCTAATCATGGGTAAACCAATGGCCGACATCCCATAACCCGTTACAAAACCCTAAAAATCCCATATTATGTCAACAAAGCCCACAAAACAAGTGAGATTTGTGATCTCAGCTCCACCTAGGTTCTCCTTCCTAGATGACCATGTTGATGTCCAAAAAGTGGTCAAACTTGACCAATATTTCATCAAAACTTGGTCGAGGGCCAACATGCCCCCAACACTCACCTATGACTCATCCTAAGTCACTCAGATCTGGGTAGCGTTTCTTCAAAGGCCTGTAGCTTAGCTTGAACTGCCTCAACTTGTTTCTTCTCCTAATCTTCCTGCTCCATGAACTCCTCGATCATTTTCTCTATAACAAACTCTTCTAGGCATTGTTTCACTATCAAAACCACTTGGTCTAGTTGTGAACCTTTTCCTTTGATCTCTTCAAACATCGTGCATGCTTCCTTCTGCACCGGTTGTAGTCTCTATGTGACTTCCATTACTCTTCCCTAGATGGAAGTAATCCATTTCTGGGACATGCGTTGTTCTTCTGATCTCTTCATTCTCTCAAATATCATGAGAGACTTCATATGCACTTGTACTGATAGTGCATGCTGTTGTGCTTCCAATTTCCTCAGCTCTGGATCTTCTTCGAGGCGTTCATAGGTCTGCGCACTTCTGTCACTCAGTTGTTTTCATTTTGAGGCAAGGGCTTTGATCCTTTTAAATGTGACCTTAGCGGCTTCCTCCCTTTGGTCACACACTTTATGCAGAGTGCTTGGTTCTACTTGGATCTCCAACTCCATTATCCTTGCTTGAAGTTATTGGATGGCCTCAGTGAGCTTCATCACTTGAACCTTGACTACCTCGTGTTCCTCCTATGTCAAGCTTGGCATAGAGAGAAGTGCTATGCTCACCACTTATTTGATTGCAGTCTTCTCTGCAAGTAGCTGGTACTTTTCCCTTTGTATATTCTCTTTGTCTTCCTTTAGCATCACCCAAAAATTATATTTCTCATTTTCATACGCAGTTACACAGTACCGCAGAACTTGTAATTGCTCCAAGATATTTTCTTTTTTTTTCTTCAAGGCTCCTATAGCCTTCTCCTTCTCTTATTGGACTCAATAAATTTGAGCATCTGTTGCATCTGTAAGTCTTTGAAGTTGGGCTGGATCATCGCCCAACTCTGTAGTCTCTAACGAGGAAGGAATAGTAGGGAATGCGTAGACCGAGTGAATACCTTCATGTACTTCGCTCAATTCCTTTTCTATCCTATGATATAGTTCATCCTACTTAACTCTGTATCTTTGTAATATATCCTTAGATGCATCCTCCATCTCTCTGTGTACTAGACCGATATCATATTCTATGAGTGTGGCCTCCAGCTGGGGCTTACTGGCGTGGGTGTTCTTTCTTGCTGAAGGTTTCTGCGGATAAACCCTCCTCTTTTGCAGAGTTATTGTTTCGGCAGGGGAATCTTTTGGCAAGGTAGCTTCACCTTCTCCTTGCTATTCTCCTTCATCCAGTCCTCCCTGTCCATCTACTTTGTCTTCTCCTCCTCCTAGGGAGCCAGATCCATTTCCTTTAGAGGCATTGTCTTCCTCATTAGTATGTTCATCCTGGACTTCCTCCTTTTTCTTCTTCTTTGCACTGGATTGTCCTAGATGCGTGAACTAGATGACCAAGGGGATTCCTATAATGTCATCATTAGATATTTCGGCATCAATGATAGGTGCCTTAAATTATTTCAGTCATTCCTTCGTGATATTATCCATGTCTTTGTCTATCATCTTATAATAATATTGTAGCTCCTCCTTGCTCTCATCTCTACGTGCAGTTATATATATAAAATGTGGATCTGTGCAAAACTTGGTTATCAGTCTGTACTGGTGCAAGGTGTGTGGTGTCATGTGTGGGAATGAATCTATGGAAACCTTTAGTTCTTGATAGTAGGAATGGAACATTGCGTTCGAATTCCATTTCTTCGACATGTCATTTGTATACCATAATGTAGAAAATCTAGCTGCTAATGGCTCTGATGGTTCAACTTCTAGAAAAATTTCTCCCTCGGGCATTTTCCAAGCGACAAATGCAATCAACATGAGTAGCTAGATGAAGTGGAACTCAGATCCCTAATCATGTGATTTGTGACAATATTTCTCAAGCTTGTTGACAAGGTAAACCGCCCAATTCATTTTCATTCCCTCCACACATTTCCCTGTGAGGTCCACGATGAACCCGGTGACCTATGGGGTGATTCTTTTGGATGTGATTACCAACTATGAGTTAGAAAGTGAGGCAGAATGTGCCATCCTGGATAGAGGCTACCTTGTAGCCTCACTTTTCCTTCTCAACTTCATCGTATGCCTCATTCCAGGGAGCGATCTGAGGTCTTTCCTGGGTATAACTGTTGAGGGTTGGGTCATTGCATACTCAATATTGTGATCAGGTGGATCAACACCAGATCCAAAGTAATCCACCTGTCGAGCCACAGGTATCCACCATGATAGCATGACAAGAGGATTTTAATGCAAGAGTTAACCTCCTGATGTTGGAAAAAATGAAGGATCTTCATGACATTCAGTATCGTGGACTATGCCATCTCCTTAATCCAAGGTTGGGATACTATGCGAGGCTTCTTCCTGGTTGCATTCATTGGGTATCTATGAGGTGTGAACATGGCACAGTTCTTTCTGTCGTCGAGATTGAAATCTATGTTCTTCAGGGATGGGATCTATCCCAACTGGCTTCCAAATACGCGTATTTATTTTGGGATGTACGCGGTGATCAAAGTGTAATCGAATTCCCATGGGATGTTTTCATGGTTGACCGCGCCAACCAAAGGTGGGATATAAACAGGTAAGATTGACGGGATCTGTTTCACATTGGCCAGATTGTCACAATGCTTGCTTCACTTCTTAGTCACGGGGTTAGTACGGCCTAAATGTCTTGTAGTCGAAGGGGAATCCTAAAGTTTCCTAGTCAACAATGCTTGACCACCTTCAGACATAGCTCTGTCAACCATAAACTTCTTAAGGACCTCTTCGATGAAATTATCTAACTTAATCTATTCGCCCGACATTCTCTATTTTAAATGGACAAATCGGGGTAGGTGAACAAAGAGATGGAGTAAACAAGTGGATTGTGATGTATAGGTTCTGAAATCATAGCTTGACACACAATCTATTCTATGTTATCAATTTTAATCACATATGGCGAAAAGTGTTCTTGGCACAACATTTGATGGGTTAAATAAGCAAGCGTCATAACAAATTCTTTTAATGGGAAGGAATGCTTCCATTAACTCGAAATTGTTCGTTACGACACCATCTCAACGTCCCAAACATGGTCTATTCTCCCATAAATGTGTTTCCTAGTCATTCTGAAGCATCATTATAATGATCTAGGTGCCTCCAATGGTCATATAGCTTCCTCAGGGTGAAGTCCCATTCTACATGATTATGTTGTTCTGACGATGTTCAGAGACTGCAACCCTACCTTCTGTGAAGTCTTCTTTGTAACCTCCTATAAATTTTCTAACTTGTCTTTCTTCTTACTGAGCTTCCTTTCCTTCTTTCCTGTGATCTGAGTCTCTCTAACTATTTCTAGATTCCTCTTTCCATTCTTATTCTTAGTTTCTTGTATTGTAGTGACTTCACGGTGATGATGTACATCCAATGGTTTCAAAGTTAATATCATTTCCCTTACCACTTCTTGGGTGAATTTACTTTCTTCTTGCACAAATAGGTCCTTCAAACCTTCTTGCGTTATTTCAACCTCGAGATCTAATTCTCTTGCCTTCTATTTCTTTGACTAAACTTCTCGTTCTTTTATCAGTCGCTCTATTTTCTTAGCTATGAAATCCCTTAGTTATTGCTTTTTATTTTTTGTAGCTTCTTCCTCCTCTTTCCTTCTGATATGGTCCTTCTCAATCCAAGTCTTTTCTAACAAAAAAGGGAAAGGGGCATTGTTCTCAACAAACTTAAAGACTTCAAATTCCTCTTTAGTCGATGTTCCATGAATAATAACAGGCACATTAGTAATTCTTCCACATAAGTTTATCACCTTTCCTTTGAACAAGCCTATCCTTCCCAGTGAAGGTATCACAGTAGGCTTCACCAAAAATTCCCAAGTTCTTTCTGTCATAATATTCACTTGTGTTTCCTTATCCAAGACACAGTCTATGTTGAAGTCTCCTATTCGTGTACCTATGCATTGTTTTTATTTCATGATCTCTGGTAAACTGACATCTTTGTTATCATTCATTGCTTCTTTTAACTGTACTAATGTAGTCTGGACTTCCTCTGATCCTTTCTGTTTTTGATCTTATAACACGATTTTATTCTCTTGACTCATGTTCATTTTTTCAAATTTAGCAATCATCCTTGGGAAATCCTCAACTTCATGACTAACGATTTTACAACAAAGACAAATAGGACCTATACCAGGGAATTTCTTAGCAATATGTCCTGGTATTTTGCAATTATAACATAGTGAAAATCCTCTCTTCTTCTTCTATGTTCCCCAACCTCTCATGTACTGAGCACTAGGATCACAGTGTTGAACCTGCAATCTGCAAAAATACTTTCTAGGTTCTTGCATCCACTTATTAGTCCAAAAATTCTTTCTATGCATAGGAATAACATATCTTTCCTTACTTATTTCAACTCTTTCTTCTTGTTCCGTCCTAGCTTTCAGACTAGGACACAATCTATTAAACATACCTAAATTCATGCTTTCAAAACAAAAATTTCCACTTATCTTACTCTATCAAAGCATAAAACTCTACCTCTTTCAAGATCTTACATGTTTTCTTCAGATCAGGTTTCTTTCTTATCAGAGACCTTCGCAAGTAAAGTAGAATACTATGCACTATAGCAACAGATATACACACATAACTTCTCTTCTCTTTACTTCAATTCCGAACAACCACATTTCCAAGTTGTTACACATTATTTTTGTCACCCTTATGACCGTAAATGGTGTAAGCCTATCTGTTTCCTTTAGAGGGGTCAATGGCCTGAATTCTTGAAGAATGAAGGGAGAAGAACTTTTACTGAGAGAATAAGTTGTATGTTCCTTTGTAAAAACCCTATTAAAGAGGATTTCTGCAGGCTACACTATAGCCAGGGTGAGGAAATTGCTGGTTTCTGCATGCTGCACTATAGCTAGGGTGAGGAAATTCTTAGTTTCCATAGGTTGCACTATAGCTAGGCTGTGGAGTTTCCGCGGGCTTCACTATAGCTAGTGTGTGGAAATTCCTGTACGTGGGAAAAATGAGTGTCTTCTCGATGCTTCTAGAAGGAGAATCTTCTATGGTGAGGTGACCTTCGAACGGTTTGGATCTTACTCGCTTTCATGATTTAGTGGGATCATCCTAACCTCCTCACCTTATCCTCTTCATATTATAAAAGAAGAGGATCTCTCATGGAGAAAGTTAGCTTGATTGGGGTTGGAAAGTTCTTGAGCCTTTGAGATTAGAAATTTGGCTTGAGATTGTTAGCTTGGTGTGTTGGATTTGATCTTTGCTTTGTCAAGATAAATTTTTAGTAGCTATCAGATCCACAGTATTAGAATCCATTGCAGCAAGAAGTGTGTGTGAAGCAAGGAAATTTTGGGAGGAACCTTACGACATCAAGGAATCCAATTGTAATCTCTCTTCCTATTATTTAATATAATACAGTGGCATGTGTCTTTTGTTAAGCCCTAATATTGGTTCATTACCCCTTAATTGGGGCATATTGGATTAGTAATGTTATTTATTACCCCTTAATTGGGGCATATTAGATTATTAATGTTATTTTATTTATGTCGGCTTTAGGCCATTAGTTGTAATTATAACTCCTAGTCTCCTATATATACCAAGGAGACATTTTCATTTTGAATCATCTTGTACTTGAACATTTAAGTGGGGTAAAAGGAGGTTTCCCCCTCGAAGAGGCTTATTATCTGAAATTATCTCTTTTTCAAGGCGTTGAGTACTTTTCCTGAGGTTTTTATATGCTATATTGATGTTTGGTTCCTAACATATGGTATCAGAGCTCAAGGTCTTGGGGTTTCACTGCTACATCTGCGACACCGTGGAATTTTCACTATAATGTTTTTTCTACAATGATTCAAAAGGAACAGGTTGGAGGGTATTTAGTAGACGGATCGAGGTATCCTGGGCTCAAAATTCAGCTCCTGAGGCCTTACAGTTTTGGAGATACAGCTTGTACAAGATAGGGTTCTGGAATCATCCTGAAATGAGTCATTGCGGAATGTTCACTATAAAAACGTTTCTGTAATGTTTCAGACCTTGAAATCTGGAGGCCATTTAAAGAAATTAGCAATGTATCTGTGGTAACAATTTTAGCTTCTGGGTTATCTTAAATTTGTAGATACACCATGTGTAAGATAGGGTATCTGACTAGTCCTATTGACTAGTCGCAAGAAGGTGTTCCAGGTAAAACAAACATAACTTCTTCCTAGAGTATCCAAATTGTGTGGGACTGGTTGCATTGGTTCGTGAACAGTCTGTAGTATTTTGGGTGTGAGTTTCAGAATTTTATATCAATCATTTTTTGCGGGGCACACTATACAAGTGAGATCTCCCGGAAAGGCCAAAATTTGGCAAGTTGTGGGGAAGTTACCGTAAATTCCACTTGGCACATCCAATTTTGATCAGACTTCTGGCATTGCAGAGAAGAAATATCAGAGAAATACATAAGAGAAAGTTTCATACCAAAAAGGGCCAAAAATTGAGAGATACAACATAAGAAATATTGTCTAGCAGAACCACCTCAAAATCAATGTTCAAAAGTGATACTTGGCCAACATGCCACCCAAAAAGGGAACTTCTACACCAAATAAGCCTCCAGAAAATCCTACTTGGACTCTTGATGAAGGTAAAGAAATGTGTAGGGAGATAAATGAACTAGAAAATAAGATGGATTTAATGGAAGCTAAGATGGATTCAATGGAATCTAAGTTGGATACTAAGATGGATTCAATGGAAGCTAAGTTGGATACTAAGATATATGGTTTAAAAGGGGAGATCATGGAAGTATTGAAAAATTTCGTAACAGAGAAGACACCTGAAAGTGAAA
>ML776960.1:393987-437917 GCA_009831015.1 Picea engelmannii
TCCCTCAAATGATGGACGGTCCTGATTGTATCGGAGAATCGCGTATCGCGATTTCCTTGTGCACAAATCTCTTGTCTCCGGGAACCCCGATTCCCGATCTCCGACTCTTTGGGATCCTTTGCCACGTGTCCCTTGTATCAACGACTCATGATGATATTGGGAGATCACGGATCGCGATCTCTTGTTACCCAATTTCCTTACCATCGAAAACTCCGATGAACAAAACGCCGACGACGCACGATCCTTTGCCACCTGTCCTTGCAGACGGACGGTCCGGATTGATTCTTGGGGTTTCAGGACTTATGATGTCCTGGTTCTCATGGCCTCGAGAACTCCGATTTCCCAATCCACGACTCTACAAGATCCTCTGACACACGTCCTCGAACAATGGATGGTCCAGATCTGATCGGGAAATCGCGTATCGTGATTCCAATATGTAACGGTTTTATACTCCCCAAATCTCCGATAGTAAAATCCCGACGCCTCCCAAATGCTGACACGTGTCCTATCGGGATCAATGGCTAGGATCCGTTCTCTGCACACTAGGGTTTAACTCCGGCGCATCTTCTCCAGATCCAACGACTGACGGGTAATTGGACCGAGATCTAACGGCCTAGATTCGTTCTTTTGGGTCTTGGGGTTTACGCACCCAATTTCACGTTGCTCACGATGATAGAGGACAAAGGGTCAAGGTATGTGACGCCTTCATTACTCCCGTAAATCTAATGGTCGTGAATGACTATGGGTCCTCCGACGAGATCTCATCCGTCGACTTATTTCATCTTGCAACATTACTATCCTGGAACCTTAACAGGATCGTTTCTCCTCGTACCGGGTTAATAAGGCCTGTGCGTTCAAGTCCTTATTTTGGGTCCTTGGTGAACCTTTCCAAGGGGGAAATCTCTGTGATGAGATTCCTACCGGGGCATTCCCGGAAGCAGGTAAAGGAAGACAGCTTCCCGAGAACGGCTGGGCATGATTAGATTCATCTATCAACATAAGTTGAGCACGGTTTCCTCCGTGTTAAGCATATATCAACTCATTCGTATCAAGCACTATGCGGACATTCACATGATGAAACCATTTACAATTTCACAGCTCTATGAGCTAATAACTACTCCTCATTATCAATTACTGCACAGATATTCTTACACAGGAGATATTTACAATTATACAAGTCTATGAACATATGCGACAGCATATAAATGTCAAAACGTAATATAAGAAAAATACTTATCAAAATAACTTTAGCAATGGAAGCAACTGCTGAGAGGGGTGCTCGTTTCCACCTAACCGTAGGTGTAGCGACTCCTACTGGATTTACCACTAGCCACCCCCGAGCTGAGACCACGATGTCCTGAGACCTGCGTCTCTCTGTCTGCCAGTGCCAAGGAGAGAAGGTTGCAATCCTTCCTCCTGCGATCACTCACTCTGCGTAGAAAATTGCCAGAGTTCCCCTCGCATCTCTCCTTCTCAATCGCCTCTGCCATACGCCTTATCCTCTCGCGAGGTTGCGTGTGGCGCGACTTCCCTCGCACTGATCAGGCCTGGCGGCTCTACGGATGGGCGGCTCACCATCCCATCCCTCATCAAGCCATCTGCCGACCAGTCTGCGAGCCATTAATTTTCAAGGCCATGGAGCCGCTTTTGGTTCTCCGGGCCAGTGGAGTCCAAATACGGTACTTAATTCTCAGTGGAAGTTAACGCCACCTTTTCAGGTGCCTTCCACCGCCATCATGGTCTCTTTTTCTGCACATCCCCTCTCAGCAGTTCTGTAATATAAATTCATAATGTTATTTACATTTTTATCCTGCTTTAGCATGGTAATTCCTGTATTAGGATTAATTACAAATTTGGGGGAAACAGGGTGTTACAACATTAGAAATAAATTCCACAATAATCAAATGATCGATTGATCACACATAAAAAATGGAATAGGAAATTATAGACAACATATAACATTTAACAGTATGAAAACACCATATGATGACAAGCTAAAGCTAAAATCAACCATAATAACATTCTCATAATACAACAGTAATGAAAGAATGAAATGGAATAAACATCACATAGGTCTAAAGCCAAAGATAATTTTCTTTCCCATATTCTTTCTCAAAAGCACATGCCCATATTGTAGTCTTAGAAGAATTTTTAAGATAATAGACTCTTAAAGATTGAAAAAAAATCAATACATAAATGATAACAATTAACCATTTATTGATAAAATAGACTAAAGATAATTTAAATCAATGCATAATCAATTATTCAAAGAATATGAAGATATTATAATGAAAATAAAACCATTTTACTCACAGGACAAAATCTGTAATATACCAGATATAAAATGTATGCAAAACAGAAATAAAATGCTAGTAATGGCATAATAACAACAATATAACCAGAACATTCACCACAATAGCACTAAAATGATATAAGAATAACAATAGAAATAGCACTTTGAATCTGAAAGCAATGTTCACAAGCCTCTTCAAGGGGGACACCTCTAGTTGAGAAGATCTCTATTACAATAATATCCAAGCTAGGGTTCTCATACCCTCGACTCCTATTTATACTAAAAAGAAGCATCTAGAGGAAGATCTCTCTAGAAGCGGAAGCTTCTATTAGGTATTTTTACATCCATCTTATTCTATTTTATTGAAAGGCCTTATTAATATTGACCTTTATTACATCCAAATATATTGTTCTACCTATGTGTGGTTTAGGACCCTAACATGTCCGCCCCCTTAAAAATAGCCTTGTCCTTAAGGCTTGAGATGAGGAAATTGCTTCATAATGGTAGTTGGTTCCCAAGTGGCGTCTGCCAGAGTTGTATCTTTCCACTGGACTAGCACTTCCTTGATGGTTCTCTGACATAGGCAATGCTCACGCTGGTCCAAAAATGCTTCTGGTTGTAGCCAAATGGATCCTTCTTCAACTAACTCTGGAAGGTTGGTTTGAATTTGGCACTTAGCTCCAATCACCTTCTTTGAGCATGAAACATGAAAAACAAGATGTAGCTTTGAATGGTTGGGCAAAGCTAACTGATAGGTGACTTGTCCCACATGCTTGAGCATGGTATAAGGACCATAAAATTTTGGTGCTAGCTTCTAACAATGCTTGGCCTTGAAGGAATTTTGCTTGTAAGGTTGCATTTGAAGAAACACCTAATCCCCTTCTGCAAATTGACGTTCAGAGTGACCTTGATCTGCTTGTTGCTTCATGCGATTTCGTGCCATGACCAAATTCTATTTGAGGGTACGAAGAATAGCCTCTCAAGCTGTAAGTGTTAGGTCAACCACCTGGACCTTAAAGGCACCCGGTAAGTATGAGAGAACTGAAGGTGGCTTCTGTCCATATACCACTTCAAAAGGAGTCATGTGTGTAGCTGTATGGTATGAAGTGTTGTACCACAATTCAGCTAGGGGTAACCATTGAGCCCACTAATTTTTCTTTTCCGAGGCAAAACACCTCAAATATGTTTCCAAACACTTGTTGACAACTCCCATTTGGCCATCAGTCTGGGGATGATAAGTTGTGCTAAGATGCAATTGTGTGCCTTGTATCTTGAAATGTTCTTGCCAAAAATTGCTTGTGAAAGTTGGGTCGTGATTAGAAACAATAGAGTGCGGCATGCCATGAAGCTTGAAGACCTGATCCATGAATTGAGCCACCGTGGATGCTGTAAATGGGTGTTGAAGGGCACATAAATGAGCATACTTGGAAAGGCGATAAAAAACCACCATAATGACGGATTTATTTCTTGATTTGGGTAAGATGGTAATCAAATCCATAGAGATATCCTTCCAAATAGCAGGTGGAATCGAGAGCGGTTGTAGTGTACCCAAAAATTTGATTGTTTCTCCCTTTTTGAGTTGACACACATCACATTCAGCTACAAAATTATGAATGTCATGTTTCATACCAACCCAGAAAAAGGAACGTTTGACCCTGTCATAGGTTTTGGTGAACCTGGAGTGCCCTGCTGTGGGTGTAGCATGAAGCTCAGAAAGTACCGTGGATTTAAGATTTGATTAATTACTTAAATACAAATGGAATTTGTATCAAAGTTCCTCATGGAGCCAAGAGTACCCTGGGGAAGCTGGAGCATTGGACTACAATTGTTGGATCAACTGCGAACTTTTGGGATCTTGTAGTCATTCCTGCCGAACGGCTTGGAGCCAATCTGGTACAATGAATGAAAGAGAAAAAAGGGATCCTTCATCTTCATATTTTTGGGAAAGTGCATCCACAACCACATTGTATTTTCCTTTCTTATAAATGATCTCATAATCATATCCAAAGAGTTTAGTCACCCATTTTCGTTGTTCTGAGAAGGAAATGCGTTGTTCCAGAAAATACTCAAGGATTTTATGGTCTATATTAATTTGGAACCATTTCCCCAATAGATAAGGATGCGACATATCCACGACATGTAGAATAGCCAACATTCCCTTTTCATATATGGATTTTCCCAGATTTCTCTTAGATAGTTGCTTGCTGGTAAAGGCTAAAGGTCGACCCTCTTGCATAAGGACAACACCAATTCCTTTCCCTGAGGCATCACATTCCAACACAAAGGTGTTTGTGAAATCAGGAAGGGCGAGGAATGGAGTGGTGCACATGGCCATCTTCAAGGTTTGAAAATATTCAGCAGCAGCTGGAGTCCAAGTGAAAGAGTTCTTTTTTAGGAGAGCAGTGAGAGGTGCTGCAATCTTCCCATAATTCTTAACAAACTTGCGATAATACCCTGTTAAGCCTAGAAATCCATGCAGTCTCTTAAGAGTCTTTGCGTGAGGCCAGTATTGCATAGCTTCAATATTTTTAGGATCCAATCTAATGCCATCTTTTCCAACCAGATGACCCAAGTATTCTACTTCTGAGGTGCCAAAAGCACATTTAGACTGTTTCAGGAAAAGTTGGTGCTGAGAGAGTAGATGGAGAACTCAATCCACATGAGCAAGATGGTGTGTCCAGGTTTTTCTATAGATGAGGATATCGTAAAAGAAAACTAAGACAAAATGGAGGAGAAAAGGATGGAAGATATGATTCATGAGGCTTTGGAAGGTGGAGGGGGAATTACACAAGCCAAAGGGCATGACCAAAAAATCATAGTGGCCCTCATGAGTTCTAAAGGAAGTCTTGGGAATATATGCCTCTTTCATACTTATCTGGTGGTAGCCCGAACGAAGATTCAATTTAGTGAAGAATTGGGTGCCACTCAATTCATCCATGAGGTCATCAATGATAGGAATGGGGAATTTGTCTTTGATGGTAAGTTTGTTGAGGGCATGAAAGTCAGGATACATTCACCAAGAACATTCTTTATTCAAGACCATGACCATAGGAGATGAATAGGGGCTCGTAATAGGGTGGATAACGCCTTCATTAAGGAGTTCCTAGACCATTTTCTCAATTTCATTTTTTTGGGAAAAGGGGTGACGATACAGATGGATATTGGGAGGAAGGCTTCCTAGTACAAGGGGAATGGGATGATCATGAACACCATAGGAAGAAGGGAGGCCTTGGGGCGTGGAAAAGACCAATTGATGTTTAGAAAGGATGTCTTGGAGGTATTGCAGTACCGAGGGTGTGTCTATTTATTATATGGCATGGAGTTGGGCGATAACACCAGAATGACCCTTTTTTAGTAGATTTTGCATGCGATGGGAACTAATGATCTCAGATGAATCGATGGTGATGCCTTGGAACTTATATTGGTGGCCCTCTTGGTCGAATTGCATGGTTAAGTCTTTAAAATCCATGAGAATGGGACCCAAAGTCCTTAGCCAATATGCACCCAACACAATGTCACAACCTCCCATATCGATAACAAACATATGGGATTTCAGGTGGTAGTCACCAATTTGGATATGCACATTTTCACAACGCCCTCCACATTTCATGGAACCACTATTGGCAATCATGATTTGGAAAATATTGACGGCATGGATGTAGCAATGAGTTTCTTGGGCAATGCAGGAATGAATAAAATTATGGGTGTTGCCACTATCAACCAGAATGATGACCTTTCAATTCTTGATGTAACTGATTATCTTGAGGGTTTGGGGAGCAGAGAAGCTAGTGAGAGCATTGAGGGAAATGACTAGTTCTAATTTAGGAGGTTCTGAGGGAGGGGTTATGTCAGTGGATTCAGGTGATTCATACATAGAGGGGGTTTCTTCATCTTCTTCCTAAATCTCCTCGGAGATGGCCATAAAAAAAAATTGTTCTTTGCACTAGTGGCCTGAGAAATATTTGTCATCATAGTCATAACAAAGGCCTTTGAGTTGGCATTCAACCATTTCAGCCCGGGTCAATTTTTGGATCTTTAGTGGAGCAGAGGGAGTAATGGGATTTACTGGTTTAGGGAGAGGGATGAAGGAGGGTTTGCAGTTTTGCGAAGATACCATCTGTTGTGCTTCTTTAGCTCTTTTCGTAGCCTCCACCCAACTCTCAAGACGAGCCATGAGGACATGGGCCCGAATTTCATCCTTGAGGCCGCTGATAAAACACTCTCGAAAAAAGGCATCAGACATGCTCTATGTTCTAAAAGCCAGGCCCTCAAAGGCAGCTATAAAGTCTTCCACTGTTCCTAATTGTTTCAAATTTATTAAACAACCCAAATGGTTGGTGTTAGTGTCAAAGCATTCATAAATCTCTACCAAAATTTTTGTCCAAGCAATATACCCTTGACGAGAATTTTTTCTCCATTTCCACCATTATCAACGTTCTTGATCTAGATGGAGAACACCATACCAGAGTTTGGCCAAGTCATCTATAATGTTGTATAAAGAGAAGTAATGTTCCATTTGGGTTACCCAACCAGTGGGGTCTGAGCCATCAAATTTGGTCACATCCACCCGTGGAAGGTGTAGGTCACATTGAAAGTGATGGTTCTACAAGGTATGGGAATGAGAAGAATGGTCACCTTCAGTATGTGGGGGAGAGGAAGAGGAAGGGTTATCTGTAGGGATATGTAGTTTGGTGCATAGTGCTGAAAATATTAATTCAAGCTAGGTGGTGAGGTCTTGTTTGATTTCGCCCATTGAGGACTACATGGTTGTATTGATGGCAGCAACATTGGCACTGAGTTGTTTCACTTCTTGTTGGGTCTCAATGAGACCATATTGTAAGGTGTTGAAGCGAGATTCCATGTATTGGCTATGAGTATGGGCCATGAGGATGGGGGAACTGAAAAGGGGTAGGTGGGGTAAAAAATGATGCAGGAGCATCGCCAACTCATCAAGGAGCATCGCCCAAGACAAGTGAGCCAGCATGGAAGGCAACAAACAGATGGACAAGGCCAGCGGACAATTTTTGAAATTTCATTCCTGATGATGTGCCAATGTATAAATGCACCATTTATGGAAATTTCTTTTGTATGTTGTATTAGACCTCAAGCCATATGCTCTTGTCTAAAGTAGATAGGAGGCATTTAATCTAGTTAATGCAGGTAGATAGGATTTTAAATCAATATTTGATAGTTTGGAGTTCGAGAGGGAAAACGGATATAGACACCCTCATTTGTATCATTGTAAGTTAGTTCAAGAGAGAGCATAGGAGAGTAGCAGAGAGCTGTAGAAGAACACCCATGTACAGATCTTGAATTAATAGAAGATGTTGATTCAGATTCATGGCTATTGTGTTATTCTCTGTGTATGTGTATTAAATGCTCTGCTTAAGAATATCACTCCTTGTTATGCATTTATTATTATGCTATGTGTATGATTTCATGTATTAAGAACTGAAATCTGAGGGTGAGTGAGGTGAGTTACAAATTGTTTTCTCTTCGAGAAAGGATTCCTGCAAGGAGTGCAGTTGAGTCATCCGCAAGGAGTGCATTGACAGAAGGCTCGGGAGTTAAACTCTTGTTCTCAATTCATGCAGAAGCAAAAGTGGGTTATACAAGCCGTGCAAGGAGTGTGTAGGATAAGGAGGGTCTCAGTCATGAAACTGAGTAGAAGTATTGAAGGACTGCTGCTGCAGGTGAGTCAAGAGAACTTCAACACTTAGACGTGTTGAAGATTTGCCACAAGGAATGGGCGCAAGAGTTCTTTCTAAAGACCGAAGTTGTGGAAAAGTTCAGGAGGGATAGACCTCTGAGTCGCTGAAGATTCAGCGTAGGCAAGTGTGTCTTGAAGTCGGGAATAAACGTAGCAGGTTGGCAAAGCGGCGAAGGAATCTCATGGAGAGATACCCTTTTTCATCTCGGGGATTAACCAAGGAAGAACAGACTGTCAAAATCTTCTGAGGAGATTTTGCGAAATATCTAGGGATCGTCAGATCTTGCAGAGGTGGAAGGAGGTTATAGCGAGAAGAGCTCGAAGGGTTTGAAGCCTAGGAGAGGCAGACCCGTCGATTTCAGGTCCACAGGAGCCATCAAACCTACACGTGATATCGTGTATCGGGTACTCGGGAGTTGAAGACCCAAAAGTTGTGTAGCTCGAGCTGCGAGATCGCGAGACGTGATAAGATCAGAACCGTTCATTAAGGAGGACGCATGTTAGGAGATTCTCATCTCGCTAACTCGGACATTGGAGGATAGAAAGGGAAGCCCTTTAGTTTCACGAGTGGCGAGGAAGCTGTGAGCCGTCCATCTGAGGGGACAGGTGGCATAGATCGGTGATCTCGCAAACTCGGGACTCGCAGGGTGAATGCCCAGGTGGTTGGCGTTAAAGGTTGCGAGACGTGAGGACGCGAGGTGACGGAGGAGCGAGAAGATCCTAGCCGTTCATCGGAAGAGGACAGGTGTCGAGAGATCGAGAGATCTCGTGAACTCGGGAACTCGCGGGTTGAGAGTCCAACTTTTGGGTATTCCAATTCGCGAGGTCGCGAGGTAGCGAGATCAGGACAACCATTGGATCCAGAGTATAGGAGAACCGTTGGATCTGAGCGAGGGATCGTGTCTCGAGACCTTGCAAGAAAAGGTCTGAGAATTGGGCACGGGGATCGCGAGGTTGCAAGACAGCGATATCCCGACCGCTTGAGGTAGTGTGGTCCATAGCAGAGACGGTGAGTAGAGTACAAGTGGCACGAAGGGATCATCTCGGGATCTCACTGCGAGAAGTCCCAAAATATTGGCATTAGGATTCACGAGTTGCGAAGTGCCGAGGAGCCGAGGTTCGTGTGGATGCCGATTCGCGAAGTGCCGAGTAGCCGAGATTCTTGTGGATGCATGGCAGAGCATAAGGTGGGACCGTGCATCTTGGGGACTCGCGGACTAGGAGGGTGAAAACTCGATGGTTAAACCGACGAGGTTGCGAGGTCGTGAAGCCGCGAAGTCACGAGAGGCACTAACATTCAGCCTAGCCCACGGTTACATGTGGAAGGAGCTATACCCATATCGTCAGATCAGGTATCGCAAGATTTGAAAGGAAAATTTGGAGGTTTGAGTCACAAACTCGCGATATAGCGAGATTTTAGTTGATCTCTCGGTGGTAAAGGGGAGACCTCGGAGGAATATTTCTGTGGGTGCAGATCTCTCGATAGGGAGATAGAAGAACCTTCGAGTTCTTCGGGCCGAGAAGAAGAATATCTTGTGCAAGGACGTGCCTGGGTGGTGCGCGCCTATGTCAGAGTGGTATCAGAGCCTGCGATTTACTCTTTGTTTTTATAGCAGAGAGAGAGAGAGAGAATTCACCATGCCACCTAGAAGATAAAGGCAATCACCTGATCCAGAGGATAGGGATGTGTGAAGAAGAGGCAGGCCAGCAGGAAATCTAGAACTGGAAAGGCAAATGAGAGATCTTCGAGCAAGACTAGAAGATATGGAGGCAGCGCAGAGACGCACAGCAAATGCTGGGGATATGAGTGACTCTGAAGGCAAAGCTGAAGCTGAAAAACAAGGAGAAGTTGCAGCTGAAGATGCAGCCAATGAGCAATTGATTAATGCTATCGCCCGGATGAGCTCAAAGACAAAAATGGACATTCCAACTTATGAAGGAAGTCTGGATGTAGAAGAGATTCTGGATTGGATTAGAGCTCTTGAAACCTACTTCGATTATGAAGATATTGAAGAGGATAAAAAGGTCAGGCATGCTGTCTCAAAATTGAAGGGACACGCAGCATTATGGTGGGACGAGCTTCAAGCAGACAGATGTTCCAAAGGAAAACAAAATATTAAAACCTGGGATCGGATGATTGCGAAGATGAAGGAAAAATTCATCCCCAGGGATTATTAGATCACACTGTTCAGGAGAATGCAGAACCTGAGACAAAAGTTGATGACAGTAAAGGAGTATACTGAGGAATTTTACAAGCTCAACATCAGAGCAGGTCATCGAGAGAGCGATGATGAAAAAGTTGCCAGATATCTGAATGGTCTGAGATACGACATTCATGATGAGATGAGTATGACAACCATCAGAACGGTGGAGGATGCGTATCAGATGGCTCTGAAAGCCGAGGAAAAACTGAGCTGTAAGCAAAGACAGAGAGGGCGAGGCAGAAGTCAGTCCAGAGGCAAGACAGTTGTCCAAGAGAAATACCAGAATCCCAAGGAGGAATGGAAGAGACTTCAGGGTAAGGTTGAGAGAGGTGGAACCTCATATAAAGGGCCACATGTTGAACAAAGAGGACAGCATACAGAGAAAAAGGGAGATTATGCTGACGCCAACACTTTTCGTCGTACCAGAGGTAGGGGAAGAGGCCGAGGTGGCATTATCACATGTTTCACATGTGGGAAGAATGGACACAAGTCATTTGAGTGTCCAGAGAAAAAGAAGGATAGTGGAGAAGCTCACATCGTTGAAGCACAGAGGCGTGATGTTGAGAATGAAGACACCGAAGGCGGAAGGTCGCTGATGATGCGAAAAGTTCTCTTAACACCTGGGAAGGAGGTGGAGGATTCAGCTCAAAGGACCAGACTATTCAGAACAGGCTGAAAAACCAAGGACTGGGTATGCAAGGTTATTGTTGACAGTGGTAGCACTGACAACCTCGTTTCAATCGAGATGGTGGAGAAATTAGAGCTGGAGACAACTGATCACCTGAGTCCATACAAAGTTTAATGGCTACAGAAGGGACATCAGGTGAGTGTCACTAAACAGTGTTTAGTTGAATTCAAGATAGGGGGATATAATGATAAGGTCTTATGTGATGTCATTCCCATGGATGTATGTCATTTATTACTGGGTAGACCATGGAAATATGACAGGAATGTGGTTCATGATGGGAGGATGAACACCTATACTTTAGAGAAGGATGGGAGGACACATAGGTTGCTGCCGATAAAAGATAAGGAAATGAAGCCAGAAGTAAGCAACACAATACTTCTCATGAGTGGGAAGGAACTTCTCATAGAGATGGAGAAGAAGGAAGATCCATAATTCTGTGTGGTCAGGAAGCCGAGGATTGTTCTGACCAGCACAAGAGTGGATGACTTACCAGATAAGATTCAGGAACTACTGGAAGAGTTCGCTGATATCATAGTGGACGAATTACCTCATTCCTTGCCACCAATGAGAAGTGTAATTCACCACATAGACCTCATACCAGGAGCGAGTTTACCGAACAAAGCAGCGTACAGGTTGACACCGTAGGAGAATGAGGAGGTCAAAAGTCAGGTACAGGAGCTACTGGATAAAGGACTGGTCAGGGAGAGTCTAAGTCTGTGTGTCATTCTAACAGTGCTTAGTCCGAAGAAAGATGGAGGATGGAGAATGTGTACCGACTCAAGAACGATCAACAAAATTACCATCAGGTACAGGTTTCCACTATCGAGAATGAATGATCTGATGGATTGCCTGAGTGGGGCAAATTATTTTTCAAAAATAGATTTGAAAAGCGGATATCACCAGATTCACATGAGGGAAGGCGATGAGTGGAAAACAACATTTAAGACGAATGAAGGTTTGTATGAATGGCTAGTTATGCCATTTGGCTTGACGAATGCACCAAGTACCTTTATGAGGCTGATGAACGAATTCTTGAAAGAGTTCATCGGGAAATTTTTTGTCGTATACCTGGATGATATACTGATTTTCAGCAAGACAAAGGCTAAACACTTGAAACATTTGGCCATTATAATGAGGAAGCTACAGCAAGAGAAGTTGTTGATTAATATGAAGAAGTCCTCATTTCTGAAGACATAGCTCATTTATTTGGGTTTTGTCATTTCGGCAAATGAATTAAAAATGGATCCAGGTAAGGTGGAAGTGATTAAGAATTGGCCATCACCCAGAAATGTTTTTGAGGTAAGGAGTTTCCATGGACTGGCTAGTTTCTACCGAAAATTCATCAGGAATTTCAGTGGAATTAGCGCAGCGATGATGGACACAGTGAAGAAGCAACATAAGTCTTTTCATTGGACAACAAAGGCTGAGAAGAGCTTCAATCTGTTGAAGCAGAAGATCACAGAGCAACCAATTCTAGTGTTGCTAGACTTTCAGAAAAAATTTCAGGTGAAATGTGATGCAAGTGGCTTTGCCATAGGAGCGGTCTTGAGTCAGGAAGATAGACCAGTTGCATATTTCAGTGAGAATCTGGATGAAGAAAAGATGAAATACTCCACGTATGATAAGGAATTTTATGCTATCATACAGGCATTGAAGAAGTGGAGGCATTACTTGATCCCAAAAGAATTTGTATTGTACAGGGATAATCATGCATTGTTGTTTGTGAGTCAACAGGAGAAGTTGAATCAGAAACATGCAAAATGGGTAGAGTATATGCAAAATTTCATGTTTGTAATTAAACACATTTCAGGTACCGCTAACAAAGTGGCTGATGCTTTGAGCAGGAAATGTTTGTTGCTGCAGGAGTTCCGAGTCAAAACATTGGGTTTTGAAAACCTGAGGGACATGTATGTAGGTGACACAGATTTCGGAGAAGCGTATGAGGCAGCTGAGAATCTAGTTCTTAGAGATAGAAGCCCCTGGATAGATTATATGGTCCAGGAGGGATTGTTGTTCAGAGGAAATCAACTGTGTATTCCGAATTGCTCCATGAGGGAGAACTTGTTGAAAGAAAAACACAGTGGTGGATTGGCAGGACACTTTGGCCATGAAAAAACGTTCACGAAGCTGAGCGAATCATATTTTTGGCCAGGCATGCGAGCGGAGGTCAAGAGATTTGTTGACAGATGCAGAATTTGCCAACATACAAAGGGGAGAAAGCATAATGCAGGTTTTTATCAGCCATTACCCACACCAGGGAGACCATGGGAGGCGATAAGCATGGATTTTGTATTGGGTTTGCCGAGGACGCAGAGAGGAGTTGATTCCATCTTTGTGGTGGTGGATAGGTTTTCAAATATGGCACATTTTATCCCATGCCAGAAGACCAGAGATGCGACTCACATCGCGGATTTGTTTTTCAAGGAAGTCATTCGGCTTCATGGATTACCGAAAAGCATAGTTTCGGACATAGATACGAAATTCATAGGGCATTTTTGGAGGACCTTGTGGAAGAAGCTAGGAACTAACTTGGCATTTATTTTGGCTTATCATCCATAGACAGATGGACAGATGGAAGTAATCAATAGGAGTCTGGGATATTTATTAAGAATCCTGGTGACAGAGCACCACAGTAGTTGGGACAATGTGTTGCCACAGGCAGAGTTTGCATACAACGACTCAGTGAACAGAAGCACAGGTAAAAGTCCATTTGAGATCGCATATGGCAGGCATCCAAGAGGAGTATCTGAACTAAGGGATTCAGAGCAGATAATGACTAAGAGTGCAAGCGCTGAAGAATTCGCAGAGGCGATGAAGGATCTTCACAGCAAGGTGAAGCAGCGACTGATTAATTCAAATCAGGAGTACAAGCGCAGAGCAGATCAGCATCGGAGACAACTTCAGTTCAAAGTTGGTGATCTAGTTCTGGCACATATGAGGAAGGAAAGGTTCCCAAGGGGAACATACAATAAGTTGAAAATGAAGAAAATCGGGCCATGCAGGGTCCTGAAGAAATTTGGAGAGAACGCTTATGAGATTGAGTTGTCGGATGGCATCGGAATATCTCCGACGTTCAATGTTTCAGACTTATACCCATATAAGGCTGAGGAAGTAGGAGCTGGAAGTGATGAGCAGCTAGAAATCCAGTGGCAGAAGTAGATTCCGATTGCAGAGAAGCCACAGATGGAGTGCATACTGGACAAGAGAAAGGGTAAGAGGACCAGGAAAAAGGAATACTTCGAGTATCTGGTCAAGTGGAAGAACCATCGAGTGGAAGATGCCAGCTGGGAGAGCGAAGAAATGATACAAAAGCATGGACAGACCATGCAGGAGCTCATGGACAGGAGCCTATGAAAGTTTTCAAGCCGAGGAGTATGATGCAGGAGCATCGCCAACTCATCAAGGAGCATCGCCCAAGACAAGCGAGCCAGCATGGAAGGCAACGAACAACTGGACAAGGCCAGCCGAAAATTTTTGAAATTTCATTCCCGATGATGCGCCAATGTATAAATGCACCATTTATGGAAAGAGCTTTTGTATGTTGTATCAGACCTCGAGCCATACGCTCTTGTCTGAAGTAGATAGGAGGCATTTAATCTAGTTAATGCAGGTAGATAGGATTTTAAGTCAATATTTGATAGTTTGGAGTTCGAGAGGGAAAACGGATATAGACACCCTCATTTGTATCATTGTAAGTTAGTTCAAGAGAGAGCATAGGAGAGTAGCATAGATATGTAGAAGAACACCCATGTACAAATCTTGAATTAATAGAAGATGTTGATTCAGATTCATGGTTGTTGTGTTATTCTCTGTGTATGTGTATTAAATGCTCTTCTTAAGAATATCACTCCTTGTTATGCATTTGTTATTATGCTGTGTGTATGATTTCATGTATTAAGAACTAAAATCTGAGGGTGAGTGAGGCAAGTTAAAAAAAAAATTCTCTTCGAGAAAGGATTCCTGCAAGGAGTGCAGTTGAATCGTCTGCAAGGAGTGTGTTGACAGAAGGCTCGGGAGTTAAACTCTTGTTCTCAATTCATGCAGAAGAGAAATTGGGTTATACAAGTCGTGCAAGGAGTGCGCAGGCTAAGGAGGGTCTCAGTCATGAAACTAAGCAGAAGTATTGAAGGAATGTTGCCGCAGGTGTGCACAGAGTCAAGAGAACTTCAACACTTAGACATGTTGAAGATTTTCCGCAAGGAATGCACGCAAGAGTTCTTTCTAAAGACCGAAGTTGTGGAAAAGTTCAGGAGGGATAGACCTCTGAGTCGCTAAAGATTCAGCGTAGGCAAGTGTGTCTTGAAGTCGGAAAGAAATGTAGCAGGTTGGCGAAGCGACGAAGGAATCTCGTGGAGAGATACCCTTTTTCGTCTCTGGGATTTACCAAGGAAGAACGGACGGTTGAAATCTTCTGAGGAGATTTCGCGAAATTTTGGGGATCGTCAGATCTTACCGAGGTGCAAGGAGGTTACAGTGAGAAGAGCCCGAAGGGTTTGAAGCCCAGGAGAGGCAGAGTCGTCGATTTCAGGTCCGCAGGAGCCGTCAGACCTACACGTGATATCGTGTATCGGGTACTCGGGAGTTGAAGACCCAAAATTTGTGTAGCTCAAGTTGCGAGATCGCGAGACGCGATAAGATCAAAACCATTCATTAAGGAGGATGCGTGTCAGGAGATTCTCATCTCGTTGACTCAGACATTGGAGGATAGAAAGGGAAGCCCTTTAGTTTCGCGAGTGGCGAGGAAGCTGTGAGCCGTCCATCTGAGGGGACAGGTGGCAGAGATCGGTGATCTCGCAAACTCGGGACTCGCAGGGTGAACGCCCAGGTGGTTGGCATTAAAGGTCGCGAGACGTGAGGACGCGAGGTGACGGAGGAGCGAGAAGATCATAGTCGTTCATCGGAAGAGGACAAGTGTCGAGAGATCGAGAGATCTCGCGAACTTAGGAACTCATGGGTTGAGAGTCCAACTTTTGGGTATTCCAAGTCGCGAGGTCGCGGGGTAGCGAGATACAGACAGCGGTTGGATCTAGAGTACAGGAGAACCATTGGATCTGAGCGAGGGATCGTGTCTCGGGACCTCGCAAGAAAAGGTCCGAGAATTTGGGCACGGGGATCGCGAGGTTGCAAGATAGCGATATCCCGACAGCTGGAGGTAGTGTGGTCCATATAAAAGACGGCGAGTAGAGTACAGGTGGCACGAAGGGATCATCTCGGGATCTCGCTGCGAGAAGTCCCGAAATATTGGCGTTAGGATTCGCGAGTTGCGAAGTGCCAAGGAGCCGAGGTTCATGTGGACACCGAGTCACGAAGTGCCAAGGAGCTAAGGTTCATGTGGACACCGAGTCGCGAAGTGCCGAGTAGCCGAGATTCTTGTGGACACATGGCAGAGCATAAGGTGGGACCGCGCATCTCGGGGACTCACGGACTAGGAGGGTGAAAACTCGACGGTTAAACCGGCGAGGTTGCGAGGTCACGAAGCCGCGAAGTCATGAGAGGCGCTAACATTCATCCTAGCCCACGATTACATGTGGAAGGAGCTATACCCATATCGTCAGATCAGGTATCGCAAGATTTGAAAGAAAAGTTAGAGGTTTGAGTCACGAACTCGCGAGACAGCGAGATTTTAGATGATCTCCCGGTGGTAAAGGGGAGACCTCAGAGGAAGATTTCCGTGGGTGCAGATCTCTCGATAGGGAGATAGAAGAACCTTCGAGTTCTTCAGGCCAAGAAGAAGAAGATCCTGTGCAAGGACGTGCCTGGGTGGCGCGCACCTGTGTCAAAAATGTTTTGCCGAAAAAATGATATGGATGAATGTGATCAGGGTGAAGAGATGAATCCAATGGAATAGGTCCGAAATAATGGTGAAACAATTAGCAGACTTTTTTTTTTTTTTTTTACGAAGTTATACTCTGGTCTGAAGAATACTACAAAGAGGAAATACCCAAATGCTTAACCAAA
The DNA here is from genome assembly GCA_009831015.1 of Picea engelmannii. Taxonomy (NCBI): domain Eukaryota; kingdom Viridiplantae; phylum Streptophyta; class Pinopsida; order Pinales; family Pinaceae; genus Picea; species Picea engelmannii. Next base: position 410,841 of record ML776960.1, read on the forward strand.
AAGAAATGTGTATTTACTTGGCAACCCGAACAAAGTTGCGTGACAATAGATCTTGTCTGTTTTAATTTGTTCATGTTTCTATCCCCAAGAGTTAGGTAGTTAAGGGTTCTATAGACAAAGGTTTTCCCTATGCTATAGCTATATGATATACGTGTGGGGTCCAACAGTAGTACTTGGCCCAATATCTCAGGGCACTAACTAAGGAGGATAGACCATACCCTTAGCCATACTACCCAACTACCCAGGTACTAGAGAGTATATTCTTGAGTGTTGTTCTTGGTGATACTATAGCAGTCAGGCGGCCGATCGGTTTATCTAAAGAGGGCTTCAGGTAATCTAGGCCGATCCATACACAGCTGTTGTCTTATGCACTACCACTCGAAGGGGTACCAACAAGGGTTACAAGGGTGGCCAATGGATGTGCGCTTAAGTACCACTTCTATTTCATGCGTGTATGAATCCCTCAACCATGGGTTTATGCGCGTAATGATAGATCTCTGTGGATTAACGACGCCAGAAAACGTCTCTACCCTGGAAAAAAAATTAGCCCACACTTTCTGCCAAGGAAAGTGCTCTGATACAACTTGTAATATACCAGATATAAAATGTATGAAGAACAGAAATGAAATGCTAGTAATGGCAGAATAACAACAATATAACCAAAACATTCACCACAATAACACTGAAATGATATAAGAATAACAACAGAAATAGAACTTTGATTCTGAAAGCAATGTTCATGGGCCTCTTCGAGGGGGAAACCTCCAGTTGAGCAGAGCTCTATTACAATACTATCCAATATAGGGTTCTCATACCCTCGAATCCTATTTATACTAAAAAGAAGCATCTAGAGGAAGATCCTTCTAGAAGCAGAAGCTTCTATTAGGTCTTCTTACATCCATATTATTCTATTTTATTGAAAGGCCTTATTAATATTGACCTTTATTACATCTGAATATATTTTTCTACCTATGTGCGGGTTAGGACCCTAACAAATCCATTAAGCAATCTGGAATTCTATATTCTTCTTTGAAAATACTCGTCCGTTCTCCCAAAGATTCCAACCATCCGTTACTCCATTTGAAAAGAAGAAAATTTTACAAAATAAATAATAAATAAAAGAGAAAGGATAAAAATCCTCCTCTTAGTTTATTGGATCCCCCTGGCTCTGAACTTTCTCATATATTTATACAATGAATGAACAGTCTGGGCATCACTATTAATTTTCGCCACCTAAAATTTGCCTCGTAAAGAGACACAAATATCTCTCAAATCGTGCATTTGTTTGGAAAAATCTCTACGCGAAAGGTACATGGGTCCATTTGGGAAATGGAGTTTCAATTGTTTCTTCAAATTCCTCACGGTTTGACTGTAATCAGTCTTGCAAAATCGTCTATATGATCTTGACGCCTTTCCAAATTTTATCTATTGTTGCTCATAAAATTATTTGTAGCAATCCAATATTATTTTTGGATCAATCATCTTGAACGTATTTGGATAATAAAATTAAGCCACGATCAGATCCATACCAAATAATGGATAATAGAAACCTGTGAAACAAAAAGAAACCTAAATTAATAACCTAAAAATTGTGAATAAAATAAAATCTAGAACAATAAAATAAAAAATGAATTTAAACTAACTATAAGTTCTAAACAAACATTGTTTATAATTTCCTTTCAAATATGATCTTAAAATTCTAGAAGTTTCAAGTTAATGGAGAAGAGAAAAATATTAATTTTGTTTTTTTACAAAATCAAACAAATAATAGATAATTCTTTTATTATTGTTATTATTTTTATTTTGAAATGAGATGCAAAATGAAAAAATAATTTAATTAATTAATATCACCAAATTATTTTATGAAAATGAGAAACCAACCAAGATATTATTTGATGAAGTATTGAACCCATTATTCAAAATAGTCAAACTTGCTAATGAGCAAAAAGAAAGAACACATAATCATAATTTAAACGTAAGTAAACAATTGATAAAAATTAACGTTTTTGTTTAAATTGAGATTTCTATGTTCATTTATAAATTTTGACATATACTCTTGTAATGAATGTCTCATACTATAGTGAATGTCTTAAGTTTTTCTCAAAGCAAGACAAGGTATGGAACTATTTGAAAAGGTTGATTCTGTAAATCATTATAATTATCAAGATTCTAATGGGGGCCCTTTAAATTTTGTAAAAATTTAGGGGGAGTTGTTGGTGCCCAACAAATGGTGACTTACCGGGTGAAGCAGTTATCTCTGATCTGGTAAGATTTCATCTCAGGAAGAAAATAATAAGACTTGAAAAAGGATTTAAGCTCCTTGAAACAAATTCACTCTCAGACCATATAGTATTAGGATAAGCTCAATGTTATAACCAGACAATAGAATTTTCTTTGCAGGGGATTATAACCTGAAATAATCTCTTAATCAAAGAGTCATGATGTTTATAAAAGAATTTCAATACCGTTGACAGAGCCACTGCTACCAGCAGGCGTCCATAGCGTCGACAGGGATGTCATTTAACCTACTCAAATTCTTTAATCCCATCCAATAGTTGTATTCACATGATGTATACTTCCATAAAAGTTCATTTAAAAACATATACCTACTACCTTTGGACCCAAAATTGCTTCGCTACCAACAGGCATGTTCAGTACCTCGACGAAGTTGTCTTGGTATCATGTGTGCATTTACCCACTGCCAACGATCCTGTTCAGTACCTCGATGGGTTTACACACACTTCCAACACATAAGTGATTTCAAATCTCTTATTCCACTTTTAAATAGTAATACAATTATAGATTTATTGATGACAAAGAAAGCGAGGTGATACTGGAGGTTAATTGCAATACAGGTGAATAGTTGATCAAGTTATTTATTTGCTTTCAAAACTGGAAGTTTTATCATGGTTTACAGATTTTAGATTTCCTTTAAGAAATCATCTAAAGAATGGGGAAGAACTTAAAATTGATTCTTTAAGAATATGGATGGCGTAAATTTTTTAAACATCATCGTAATTCTCAAAGATTTAAACCATATCTCTGGTGTAATACTCTGGCAAAGACAATTTGAGGACAAAATGAAAGTCATAATTGACTTAAAAATCAATTGTTTGAGCTATATCTTAATATAAAGACCTCTTTGAAATATTTCAATTTGCTTGAAAAACACAAGTCTTAAAATAAATGCTTCCTTCGACAATAGCTTTTTGATCAGAAATATATTGATTCAAAAAGACAGATAAGAAGGAAACTCATTCAAAGCAATCAAAGAAAACAAAAAACACACAACAAACCAAATCAAATTTTATTAATGGGATTCAAAATCAGAACTACAGAAAATCAAAACAGTAAAAGAAAACTTTTCAAGAAATGATTTTGGCCAAAGATAAACTTGAGCTTTTGGATCCACTAGCATCTCACTGTAAAATAAAGGAAGAACTAAATCATATAAAATATCATGTGCGAGCAAGTTATTTTCTTAATATAGTGATGCATGAGATGCTAATTTGACCAAGCATTATTATTCAAAATAAAAGAGACTAAAAGAAAATAGAAAAATCCCTATTAATATGAGTGCAGTCCTACTCGTGGCACATTGGGTCAGGGTTGAATTGAGAGCTCAAATTTACTTATCTCTTTACTTTCCATTTAAAATTTTCATGATGATACTACGTTTTTGAAAAGAAATATTCAATGAAAAGAAATATTCAATGAAAAGAATAGAGAAAAAGATTTAAAGTGGACTTCCCTGACAACATTCATATTATGGTTCTCTTGGTGTACCCGCTTGTGTTCATAACTGCATTATTACACAAAGAAATATTGAGAAATAAAACTAAAGGAAACCTACTCTAAACTACTAAATAGATCAAAACGCTAAGTAAAATCGTATTTCCAATGCAGCCACAAGAGCATCTTCAATCCTGCAAGGCATAAAAAGTCGAAAATCAGAATAAAATAATGTAGTATTTGCAGATACAAAAGAAATGTGTCATGCTTACCTCCTATATATTCTTTTAAAAACAAAACAAGCACGACCTTACCATTATTTTGAAAATTCTTGATGTATGAATCCTCCAACCATTCTGCAATCTGGTTGTGATATGGGTCATAATGGCATGGAAGAGTGCAAGTAAGTTTGGAAAAATTGTCAATATTATGGGGACTTGACATAACCATCAACCAAGGCCAAAGTTCCCCATCCTCGTGAAAATTCTCCAATTGTTCACCAATTTCTTCACACGAAGGATCTAACAGAATCATGTCATGCTTACTTCCTAGATATTTAGGTAAAAACAAAGCAAGCACAACTTTATCTTTATTATGAATATTTTTTAGATACAAAACTTCAAGCCATTCTAAGATCCTGTCATAAAAATTAGGACGCAAACTATGATTTGATGAAATGGATATATCAATGGGGAACACATCATAAGAGGATTCATGACATCAATTGGATTATTGGTCTGAATGCTTCTTTTGATGAGATTGATCGTTTCAAAATGTAAATCATAAACATTAAAATTCAAACTAATCAAAGAACGAATATGCAATGTAGAATATTCAATCTCCATAAGAATGAGTGCATTGTCTTTTTCAAAAATAAATTGTGTAAAAACATATTGCAAGATGTCTTTTTCCCATGCGATTGATGTAAGTGAAAGAGCGTCAAATACGATTTCCTAAATTTTATGTTCGAAATTAATTTCACCAAATATTGATATATCGAAAAGATTAGATTGTGATGGAAAAAAGTACGATACCGTGGGTAAAATACAATGCACACCAGAATCTAAGAAGAGATCAAGATATAAAGAGTAAAATGAATTAGAAATGAGCACGTGAAAAGATTCTCTTGAGCTATGATAATTAACAATGGTATTCTCAAGACATTCATATTCACTTGCCTTAATACTTTCACTCTCTTTTGATGATAAATCCTTCAACATAATACAATCATCTAAATTTGCCTCCTGTATGATAGATAATTCAAAACTTTCACGAAAAACATATGATCTTTCTTGTGGATAAGGTATGATTTGTAGATGAGCGTTTAAGGTTTCTTCTTCCAATTGCAGATCTACATCTCTAATCAGTTTCATTGGAATGTTAGAATGCTTAAGATCATTTTGGTCACCTAAGTGTTCTTCAATAACTAAATTTAAGTACTGATTAGAGAAAGGGTTAATCAAATATGGACATTCATCTTGACCCAACATCAAATCTTCTTCCACAATGGTCGAGGACTGAGTATACAATGATTCAGAGGAAAAACCAATTTGATTGTTAGTAAGAACATTTTTAATAGATTCTACCTCCCTTGCTTGTTCAAAATTTTTAGATGGATTCCTTTCATTCTTCGAACAAAATTCTTCTCGCAATTGGGTGGTAGGATTTGCAACTGATTCATCATTCGCTATTGAATGTAACTAGATGAAAGGGATGAAAGCATCATAAAGGAGATTTAGTACAAATGACATGTCATCAAGATTAAATTTACAGAATACATGATGGATTCTTGTTGAAAAGTCTTCTGAAGATGAATTTCCATTTATTAGTAAAGTATGAAATTCTTCACATAATTGATTGTAATCATAGTTTTCAAAAGCATATAAAAATTCATCTACAAACTAAAACCAATCAATAATGTGATATGTTGTAAAAGACTCAAACCAATGTTTAATCTGACCCCTGAAAGTAAAAGCAAACAATCTTCACAAAACCTTTAAATCAGAAATATCATGCTTGATGCATTTACACCAAAACTTGTTAATATGGTCTTTTGCAGATACATCCCCCCCACCATAAAAGGTGAGTTTCGACAAGAGAGAGACTGTCTTGTTGGGAATATCAGGTAATGAGAAGTGGAAAGCATGTTCCAACACAGTGATTTGGGGAGCCATGGGAAATTAATTAAATTCGAAACAAAGACTCCTAAAAGGTCAGCTTGTTAGTCTGGCCTACCTTTTAGTGCATTTCAAGATGACACAAGAGAAAAATTTATAAATATGGAATTATGACAAGCTGAGGGGTAGAAAATTTAATCATTAAATTTACCTCGGCCCTCCTTCTAGCGTCATTTGTTGATGGACAAATTTGACTTGCCGTCAACTAGAAGAATAGATCTGCTCTGTGGTTGTCTAAATAACCAAAGTCACTTGGTGTAACCTATTCTGACGGGTTTAATGGCTTTGTTATCCAAATAGGGTCCTAAAGATAGAAAAATGAAATAAACTAACTAAAGAAAACATTCTAACAATCGACACAATAATTACAAATATTTATCTAAGAATGTGAATATGCAAATGATTATGAACAGTTTATATACAGTTTACAAGGTTTGCATGAAATCTTGTGAAAATGATTGTTTGATAAAGTTTCTAAATCAAATATGAACAACACTTCTTTTTGGCCTTTTTTTAAATACATTAAATGAATAAATAATAAATGAATACGATTGAAACAAAGCCACAAAAATAGTCAAAGCTAAATAATGTAATCATCGTTTCATTCATAAACAACTTAATTAAATAACACACGGAATAACCTATAGTTGATCAACGAAACCGGTATTATCTTTATGTGTTGTATGAGCTCCTGACTGTACTGTTGTTAAGGGAAACCTATAAAAGAACAATACTAGCACTTCCAGAATACATTCAAAGAAGTATTTGGTATTGGAGTAAATTAATAACAACAGGAAGACAACTAATTAAAAATCATGTGATCTTAAGATAATCAATATTTAAGAACGAAAGAAAACTCATTTTTGAGTATTGATATTATCCATCATTTAACATTAGAAATAAATTCCACAATAATCAAATGATCGATTGATCACACATAAAAAATGGAATAAGAAATTATGGACAACATATAACATTTAACAGTATGAAAACATCATATGATGGAAAGCTAAAGTAAAATCAACCATAATAACATTCTCATAATACAACAGTAATAAAAACAAAATGGAATAAGAATCACATAGGTCTAAAGCCAAAGATGAATTGATTTCTCATATTCTTTCTCAAAGTCACATGCCCATATTGCAGTCCTGGAAGAATTTTTAAGATAATAGACTCTTAAAGATTGAAAAAAAATTAATACATAAATGATAACAATTAACCATGCATTGATAAAATAGACTAAATCTAATTTAAATCAATGAATAATCAATTATTCAAAGAATATGAAGATATTATAATGAAAATAAAACCATTTTACTCACAGGACAAAAGCCATTAAGCAACCTGGAATTCCATATTCTTCTTTGAAAATACTCGTCCATTCTCCCAAAGATTCCAACCATCAGTTACTCCATTTGAAAAGAAGAAAAGTTTACAAAATAAATAATATACAAAAGATAAAGGATTAAAATCCTCCTCTCAATTTCTTAGATCCCCCTGGCTCTGAACTTTCTCATATATTTATACAATGAATGAACAGTTTGGGTGTCACTATTAATTTCCACCACCTGCAATTTGCCTCGTAAAGAGACACAAATATCTCTCAAATCGTGCATTTGTTTGGGAAATTCTCTACGCGGAAGGTAAATGGGTCCATTTGGGAAATGAGTTCTCAACCGTTTCTTCAAATTCCTCATGGTTTGGTCGTAATCAGTCCTGCAAAATCGCCTATATGATCTTGACGCCTTTCCAAATTTTATGTTTCGTTTCTCATAAAATTATTTGTAGCAATCCAATATTATTTTTGGATCAATTATCTAGAATGTATTTGGATAATAAAATCAAGCCATGATCAAATCCATACCAAATAACTAACCTATGAAACAAAAAGAAACCTAAATTAATAACCTAAAAATTGTGAATAAAATAAAATCTAGAACAATAAAATAAAAAATTGATTTAAACTAACTATAAGTACTAAACAAACATTGTTTATAATTTCTTTTCAAATATGATCTTAAAATTCTAGAAGCTTCAAGTTAATGGAGAAAAGAAAAATATTAATTTTGTTTTTTTACAAAATCAAACAAATGATAAATAATTCTGTTTTTTTTGTTATTATTTTTATTTTGAAATGAGATGCAAAATGAAAAAAAAAATAATAATTAATTAATATCACCAAATTATTTTATGAAAATGAGAAACCAACCAAGATATTATTTGATGAAGTATTGAACCCATTATTCAGAATAGTCAAACTTTCTAATGAGAAAAAATAAAGAACACATAATCATAATTTAAACTTAAGTAAACAATTGATAAAAATTAACGTTTTTGTTAAATTGAGATTTCTATATTTGTTTCTAAATTTTGACATATGCTCTTGTAATGAATGTCTCATACTATATTGAATGTCTTAAGTTTTTCTCAAAGCAAGCCAAGGTATGGAACTATTTGAAAAGGTTGATTCTATAGCTCATTATAATTATCAAGATTCTAATGGGGGCCCTTTAAATTTTGTAAAACTTTGGGGGGAGTTGTTGGGGCCCAATATATGGTTGAGCCTCTGAAAGACTATAAGTGGAGGAATTCTCATGGTGAACATGGGGAAAAATAATAAACAAATTGTTCTTCTGATCGTGGATGTTTCGAGAAAGGGATTGGATGAGGAGGAATTGGAGAGGTTGTTGCAACATCATATGAAGGTTGTAAGTGTCTTTTTAAAGTTCTCATCAATACACTTGGCATATTTCCTTATAGTATGTTTTTACATGTACTTGTCTATGCTTGTTTCAGTCTTTCATAGATAGATCAATTTTGTCTAATCCATTAGAGTAGGATATATTTGTTTGTCTATTGTCATCCATTTTAGGTACTATTCGAAACTTGTGGATTGAATTAGTGTGAACAAACTTCGAAACTGAGGTACATCATACTATCCCTCCTCTCTTTTTCGATGGGAATAATTTATCTATAGGAATGGTAGTGTCCATAGGTAGTGTTTTGTCTTGGTAAAGGGGTATGTACTCCAAGGGAAGATTCACTTGTCTGTAGGGGGATTATTCTATAACACCATCTCTACTAGAACTCAAATCATCTTAGAAAGGGAATCAAGGAGCTACATAGCAATTATGCTTTGTTTCACAAAAATGATCTTGGTAGCCAAGGAATTTAGGTATATCTCAAGATACCTCTCAATAATTCAATATTTATTATTCTCAACAATACCCCCTACAGAATCAATCCATTCTTATTCCTTCACAGGCATGGACACCACAACAAGTCCAAATCAACCTTGGAAATAAGGTTAGAGAGGATCTTCCTATAGGACCATGCATAATCCCCCTTATTCTATGCAACAACAATACATCCAATATCCTAAATAAAACCAGTATCCAAGCTAGTGGGGAAAATCCCCCTATACTGGTTCTAGGTATAGGCACAACGTTGAATTCCCTTAAAAGACAGTTCTATCCTTAAGCTACCCAAAAATATATAAATTGAATGACAAGAGAAAGGAAAGAAGGTCAATAGGTGTACCTTTGGTCGTTACGGTTGGTGTAGACCTCTTTCTCTTTTGAAACTTCCTAGATTGTGGGTCTCCTCCCAAATATGACCCGCAAAAATATTAGGAAACAAATGCTACAACACATATGATCTATACTTATCACTCTCAATGTTCAGATATAGACATAAATGCATAAATCAATAAAATCATATAGACACAATGTTTTGGGACATCAATGAACTCTTTTATTCAATATTAAGATTAGAAAGATTACAACCTTCATCAGCAATCACTACATGAACCAGGTACAGTCTCCTCTATCGTGGCTCCAAGTGCGTCAAACCCACGCTTTCTTCTCACAACCAAATTATCACAGAGAAAGGGTTGGAGGGGAATACTAAGGACAAATATCATAATAGGATGCAAAACTTGGGCTAAGAAGGGGAAGGGATTTTGGCACAATTTTCTTATTCTCTTTCTTGTTGTTGTAAATGAGACCCCAAGACCTATTTTTATATGAGAAAAATATGGTTATTCAGTTTGGGGACGGGATATAATGGGTACAATGGTTGGGAAACCCTCAATATCCTGTAAACTTCGTCGAATTCCTTGCAATTTTATATTTTTTGCAATTTTTGGAGGTAAACGCGGGCTAACTAGCATGCACCTCATGTATGTACGTGGGATAAATAGTATGTGGAACACATGTGCACACGGGATATTAGTTCAATAGGGCACGTACACTTTCCAAAAAATAGTTTTTTAAGAAGAAGGCTCAATAGTATTTTGGAAAAATATATAAGTGGAAAGGACAATTTCATGTATGCATAGGTAAGGAATTTTTGAACTATAACAGATGCCCCTTGATGTGTCACATTAGAAGAGACACTGATGGTTGAAATAAATTACAACATCTTTACCAGTGGGAATGAATGGAGTCGAGTAAGCCCGGGATGAGTGTTCTAGAGAGTTCCATCTAAAAATCAATGATAATATCTCTGAGGTGGAATACCCATGCTCGGTGTTAGGACCCAAATTTGATCAATTTTTAGGCCTTATATCTTTTCATATGATCTTTCTAACAGTCTTATACCCCTCATTTTGTATAACTTTGGTTTAAACATTGACTTAAATCGATATCTAAAAGACCCAAAACTTGTCTTTAATAGTTCTCTTGTTTTTAGTTAAGTTTTGAGAGTTTTTAATGCACAATCTCACTTATAATATTATATTATGGATTCCTGTACTAATGTTGATGTTCTAGCACCAGGATGAATGTTTCAAGGATGATCCCTCCATGAGAATCTTCGTAAACAACCAGCGCATGCTCTATTTCAGTTATAAATAAATGACAACTTGTCTTGATGACACTTCGTGTCATTAGACTAAGGTAGTTAAAAAGGCATCACGATATTCTCTCTTACATTGGCACAATGGTTATACTAGCTCTATGATGTTGAGCACATCATTTCTCTCTTGTATTAATGCAAAATACATATTCAATTCCTTATGTAACTGTTACATTAATTATGTTATCTATTCTGGGATATGGGAAGATACTAGAAAGCTAGTATGTAGGGGGGTTCAAAATTCTATATAAGGGAGGATCAAAATGAGATATGTATGTAGATATGACGGGGAATAGCTAATAGATAGAACAGATCATAGAGGAATGTAATCGTTTCTTTGTAGATGGAATAGAACAAGAACACATTTCTTATTTTAGTCTTTTTTCTTTGATTAATCTTGAAGCTTGTCTATGAGAATGGATTGATAATTGATTATCGATGCAACTTGGATAGGAAGGCCCCCCTACCCAGGTTTGTAGTGCATCTTTAGTCATAATAGAAGGATTGTTGTAGATTCTTCTTTTTAGAAACTTTGATTAATTTCTAGCAATTTAATTTTAGTCCTGTTCATGATTTGGGGAGTTTTTATTTGCTTACAACAGTTAAGGAGTAATAAGGTTATAGTTATCAGCTCGAGTGGTTTCAATTCGGTTTTCATTTCTCAGCAGAATGTGTTACACATTGGTTCAGTTTATTTGGAATAAGATGTTGAATTTTTGTAGTTATAAGGATTGGTTGTTGGTTTAAGTTCATATTTGGATAGTCATTTGATTTTAAGAGAATACTTGGTTTAATAGCATAATCTCAGATTAAGTGATTTGGTGAAATCTGAAAGTAATGATCTAGGATATCAAGTTGAGTTAAGATTCTTATTCTGAGAAATCAATGGAATTAGTTGCAGTCATGATTGTAATTATGAATTCATAATTCTCAGTATTCTCTAATGATAGCTCAAAGTTGGATGTAATGAAGAAATGATTGAGGAAGGAGTATTGTGGATCATTTTCCTTTTAAGAAGCCAAAGATCAGATTTATAGTTGTAAAAAGGTTATTTCAATTAGACTACTTCAAGTGGATTATTTCCAAGAATTTCATTAGTAGGAGCATTTTCATTATGAATTAGATAGAGGTGTGAAGATTTGAGATTTCTATGGACAATATAAGTTTGACTCCATTCCTGTACATATTGTACTGGTTCCTCAAAGTCTACCTTCCTGGGTTGACAATTAAGTGTTGGAATATATGGTATATATCTAGATCAACATTTTGGTGTCATTGTCAGGGAGGCACTAAAAAGGATTGGAGAATAGGGATTATGTTGTGTTTGATTTTAATCAAAGAAATTGTAGAAAAAACCAACAAAAATCACTCAGATGGATTCAAGAATTGTTGAAAGAAGGAGGGTGTTACTTCAACAACTTTATAATATTCTGATGGAGCTTGAAGATCTATCTGTAACTCAGGAAGAAAAAGACAAATCACTAGATTTAGTAGGCTCCTTCAAGCATGCATGTCTGCCTACAAAAGAGGTCAAGAGAGTAGAAACTTCATTAGGTATAGAACAAGCATTGGAACCAGGAAGTCAAGAGTTTCTTGCATGCTTACCTCCTGTGAGTGATCAAGGATATGAAGATCATATATCTGAAGGGCTGCAGAGTATGGATATTGATAGTATTAAAACTCAAGAGCACCAGGGTATGCAAGAATTTATAGAAAATCGGTTTCAATTTATTATGAGGCCTCAAGAAATATTCCTTCTTCAGGTTCTCTTGGATCTGGAAATAAACATCTTGTTGGTTCCTCATATCCATTCAACAGTTTAGGTACAATTCTTTTATTTGGACACGAGGTTACTTTCTATCTTGATGCGTGAATGGTTGCTCTGGAAATCAACCTTTACTTGAAGGAAGATTTGTCTTGTTTTCAAGTAGGTAGGAGTAAAATGATGCAAATAGTCAGTGAAAATGCAACAATCCTTTTCATTTTTGCAAGAATAAGCAATCAGCTGGTTCGACAACTCTGTTCTTATTTAGAGTTCATATTAAAAAAAATCTCTGCATCATTATTTCGGTACCAAAGATGGACATCAACAGTCCACATAGTTTCTGGGAGGATAACTTCAGCAATCAATCAACAACTTCTTGGAGGACATAGTCACCATCTGATCTTGATCTGCACATTTGGTATAGGTACAACAACAATATTGAGGTATGCATTTTTAAAAACTCTTAATTTTACTAAATACAAGAAGAAAATTATGGACAAGTACAACCATGTACCTGAGTTATGCTCAGTTTATCTAAATCTTCCTCATTTTGGTTATCTTTGATTGACAAACCTCTATTTCTCATTTGACATTTCGAATCCTTTCAGTGATTCAAAATATGCCCTTTAATGGTATGCCAAGGTATTTTATAAGTCTGTAGAATCTTTTTGTATGACAAGACAAGACTTATTCTTTAATGATTATCCTCATAGAAGACAAGATTCATTCTTGTACTTGCCCATCTATCCTTATTCTTTTCAAGTCTTTACCCTGTCATGATTACTTCCATATAAAACATGATTTCATTCCTGTACCTACCATTTATCCTTTCACCGCAATCTTGTTTCCCCACTTTCAAATCCTAAACCTCTCTATACTATTTTCCATCATTATTTTATGCACCCTTATTCACCTAATTTTGAATCACTATCGAGATTTGAAATGATCCCTATCAACATATTGTTGTATCCCTCCTTGGTTCGGAATTGTTGTTGAACAATTTTCTGTTGCATTTTTTCCAAAAATGGTGGCTATTCATTATGAAACAGGTTCAATCCAAGATATAGAGGCAACACCAGAGTACAATGCTTGTCGAGAGATGTTTTGTAGTCGAGGATGGCATAAGTGCTTTGAAAAATTCCATGGGCACGATAGTAGCATCTCACTTTTGTTTGCTCAATGGTTTGATCACAGGGTTACTCAATTTAGGGATATTGTGATGGAGATTACAGAGCAGACTATTATTCCAGCTACTGGCTTACCTCAAACTGGTGAAAAATGGTTTAAGAACCAGAATTTGCCAATATCATAGAGGAATTGGTTTTTGAATAAAAAGTATCATGATGCAGATTGGTCTAAAGGAGTTCCATGGGATTGGCTTAAGGAATAATGGAAGAAACCATTAATTGTCCTCCAACGATATCTGACTTGTGAAGGGCGATACAATCTGACTTTCACCTATCATATCCACATCTTACAACATTTTGCACAAGGTAAGGAAATGAATTTTCCTTATTTTCTTTGGAGGAGTTTAGAGAAAATATGTGAAATAGTGAAGAGGTCAGTTGTAAACCCTGAGAAACATTTGTTTCATCATGGGCTAATTAAATTATTAATTGTGACTGAATTAAAAGCCCGAAAAAACACCTGGAATAATTTCATAGCTGGAAATTTGTCTAGTCCTACTGTCCTGAACAGAATTAAAAGGTCTCTCTCTCACACTGGTAAAAAGAGGAAGGTCAAAGGGATAGGAGAAGTGTCATCTTTAGAGCTTGAATTCAAGAAAATGACTAGAAGTATGACATCTAAGAACCCCAATCTTGATAATCCTTCCCCTGAATTTCAAATGAAATTCTATATAGATACTGATGATGAGATAGAAGGAGGCTCATCAGCCATTACAGACATCCTAGTAAATTTAAAGAAGGAATTACCTCCACGTTTCTCCCAATCTATTTCACCTCCACAGAATCCTACAAGACTGGGTAGTCCCAAGATAATTTCTCCTAAAAAATTATTTAAGTTATAGACAAAGAATGCACACTTAAAAGATAATTTGCATGAATACGAGGTATTAGATCGATTGCTTAAAAATGAGAACACTACATTGAAAGTTCACATTGCTCAATCTCTGGCTCAAGAGTTTGATATGTGTGCACAAATAGATAAATTTCGTTCTCAGGCCAATACACTCAGTTTTGAAAATAGGAAGCTTCAGTCAAGACTCAATCGCAGGTATCGGGAGACTCACATACTTCTAATTGAGAATAGATCTCTTAGGAAGCAACTTCAAAGTACAAGGAAAGAAGTAGAAAATGAGGCCAATGAAGCAGATGGGGCATAAGTCATTCTAGATACTACACAGAATTAGAAATTTTCTCAGTTTTTCCAGGAACTTTTCTTTGCATGAGGACATGCAAAACTTTGGGTTTGGGGGGATGTTAGGACCCAAATTTGATCAATTTATATGCCTTATATCTTTTCATATGATCTTTCTAATAGTCTTATACCCCTCATTTTGTATAACTTTGGTTTAAACATTGACTTAAATCGATATCTAGAAGACCCAAAACTTGTCTTTAATAGTTCTCTTGTTTTTAGTTAAGTTTTGAAAGTTTTTAATGCACAATCTCACTTATAATATTATATTATGGATTCCTGTACTAATGTTGATGTTCTAGCACCAGGATGAATGTTTCAAGGATGATCCCTCCATGAGAATCTTCGTAAACAACCAGTGCATGCTCTATTTTAGTTATAAATAAATGACAACTTGTCTTAATGACACTTCATGTCATGAGACTAAGGAAGTTAAAAAGGCATCACGATATTCTCTCCTACATTGGCACAATGGTTATACTAGCTCTGTGATGCTGAGCGCATCATTTCTCTCTTGTATTAATGCAAAATACATATTCAATTCCTTGTGTAACTGTTACATTAATTATGTTATCTATTCTGGGATATGGGAAGATACCACAAAGCTAGTATCTAGGGGGGTTTGAAATTCTATATAAGGGAGGATAGAAATGAGAGATGCATGTAGATATGATGGGGAATAGCTGATAGATAGAACAGAGCATAGAGGAATGTAATCGTTTGTTTGTAGATGGAATAGAACAAGAACACATTTCGTATTTTAGTCTTATGTCTTTGATTAATCCTAAATCTTGTCTATGAGAATGGATTGATAATTGATTATCGATGCAACTTGGATAGGAAGGGCCCCTTTCCCAGGTTTACAGTGCATCTTCAGTCATAATAGAAGGATTGTTGTAGACTCTTTTTTTTTTTAAACTTTGATTAATTTCTAGCAATTTAATTTCAGTAATGTTCATGATTTGGGGAGTTTTTATTTGCTTACAACAGTTAAGGAGTAATAAGGTTATAGTTAGCAGCTCAAGTGGTTTCAATTCAGTTTTCATTTCTCAACAGAATGTGTTACACATTGGTTCTATTTATTTGGAATAAGATGTTGAAGTTTTTATGTTATAAGGATTAGTTGTTGGTTTAAGTTCACATTTGGATAGTCATTTGTTTTTAAGAGAATACTTGGTTTAATAGCATAATCTCAGATTAAGTGATTTGGTGAAATCTGAAAGTAATGATCTAGGATATCAAGTTGAGTTAAGATTCTTATCCTGAGAAATCAATGGAATTAGTTGCAGTCATGATTGTAATTATAAATTCATAATTCTCAGTATTCTCTAATGATAGCTCAAAGTTGGATGTAATGAAGAAATGATTGAGGAAGGAGTATTGTGGATCATTTTCCTTTTAAGAAGCCAAAGATCAGATTTATAGTTGCAGAAAGGTTATTTCAATTAGACTACTTCAAGAGGATTATTTCCAGGAATTTCATTAGTAGGAGAATTTTCATTATGAATTAGATAGAGGTGTGAAGATTTGAGATTTCTATGGACAAGATAAGTTTGAATCCATTCATGTACATATTTTAGTGGTTCCTCAAATTCTACCTTCGCGGGTTGACAATTAAGTGTTGGAATATATAGTATATATCTAGCTCAACACTCGGGATGAACTAATCTTCACTTCCAATCAAGTACACTGCATATCAATGTCATATAAATGTCTATATAAAGTGTATCTATGAGAATCTACAATAGATATACAACTCAAAATCATTTGAAGATATACAAGTACAATATAATATGCATTGTCAAGAAGTATTGATGGTTGCAATGGAATATGAGGCCTTCATAGCTCGAGAAACAACTTCAAGATCTTCAAAACTTAGGTAGGTGTATAATACGAGTGTAAGACTCACTACCTTAATGTCTTTTACATGTCGTCAGGGAAATATTGGAGGATATTGATCATCAAGCACAAAACATTATTGATTTTGAATCTGAACTTGATTGGACTCTCGGGATGGATGACTCATGAAAGTCAAGAGATAAACTGTAGAATCAAAGACTCAAGTTGGATAAAACTTCCCTTGGATAGAAACATAACAACATGAGGAGACTCAGACAACATAATATTGACATAATTTTTTGATATAGGAGGCACCAAAAACTCTTCATATGTTAGGAAGAGTAACCAAACGGAGGAGGACACAACTCTATGTAGCGAGAACAACTTCCTTAGGTCATACTATATCCAAATTATTGGATAATAGACAGAAGGATGTGCTTTGTCCAAGAATGACTATCTTGCTTCCAAAAAAAGAGAATGTATATCATGTCCCCTCTTTTTGGAATATTTTTTTTTTTGTCTTTTTCAAATTTTTAACGAGCTTGAAGAAGAATAAAATAATGCTACATTACAAAGGAGGAACAAGTGTCTCAAGAAAGAAAAATGGTTCCAAGCGCATGGAGCATACTGATGCTCAGTGCAAAGAGACATGTGTAGGATAAGGATTCTCAAGAAAATTCCGCCATGGGTCAAGGTGTCAAATTGCAAGGGAAAAAGTGTTGCAAGGCTTGCGTTTAAGGAATGCTATGAAGGTTCAATTCATAGCAACATGGAGCCGACATTAAGCCAAAGATGCAAGGATGAGGCATGCAAAGTGATTAAGTATGACACAAAAATACTCCTTCCATGTGAAGTTTTAGGATCTCGGAGAAGGTAAGCTCGATCATTTTTCATGTTTAGAGAGTCTGAAAAAATGCTAAAAGAAGACTCCATGCAGTTCCTTTTTCGTAACTAGTCCAGTCGGTTCGAAAAAGGGTTAAAATTATACCGAAAGGATGTCTCTTCAAAACCATTTTAACGAGTGTGACAAAGAGAAGATCAATTGACTATCTTTTCAATTTTAAGGAGTATGAAAATAGCTTAACTATGGACTCACAACCTTTTTCTAGGTTTAGTCTCCTTAGCCCGAAAAAGTATAAAATATAACTTAGGAGAACTCTCCCAGCAAGACATGTCTCCTAAGTCATACCTTTTTCCTGGATAATCTATTGGCCAAAAAAAGGGTTAAATTTATGCCAAATAGATTTTCTTTCTGAAAACATTAACGAGTGTGAAAGGAACAAGGTCACTTGACAATATTTTCATATTTAGGGAGTCTGAAAAGAGATTAACTATGGAATTTGAGAAGGTTCCTTTTTAGTAAGTAATATCCAAGGCCCAAAAAAGAGATAAACCAAAACTAAGGAGTATGTCCCTTTTTCGAAAATTTAGTCCCTCAAGTCCAAAAAAGGGTTAAACTTAATCTTGAGAATACTCTCCTAGTGAACCAAAGCTCCTAGGGCATACCTTTATTCCTAAATTAACCGTTTGGACCAAAAAAGGGGAAAACTACCACCAAAAAAAATTTCCTTCAAATTTTAGTTTGGCGAGCGTGAAGGGCAACAAGATTTCTTGACAATCTTTTCAATTTTGGAGAGTCTGAAAAGGGATTAAAGAAGACTCCTGGGGGGGCTTATTTTCTCAAGTAGTCTAGATGATATTGAAAATAATAAATGAACTCTCATTAGATGTTTCTTTCAAAGTTTAATCGAGCTTGAAATACAACAAACCATGCTCTTTAGGGAGTCCCATGGGAAGGGCCAAGAATGATGATGAGAAAGAATAATGAGGCTTCAATATGTAATGATGGTGGGACTAAAAAGGACTCTCAAGCCTATAGATAAAACACATAGAATGGATTCCAAAATGAAACAAAGGATCTACCTATGGAATCCATGTAGAGGAAGGCTTTACCACCTAATTACGACACTTCTAAAGCAACTGAGAAGGTTTTGTGTTGCACTTGGTGGGATCGATCCTATGGTGAAGCAAAAAAGTCAAGAATATGAAAAATGGAGGGGGTGAAAACCTAACCTATATGAAATAGTTGAAAAAATGAATTTTACCATGGGGTGATATAAGTGTAACCCATGTCAAGAAAATCACCAAAGTAAAAGAACAAGTTCATTAGAACGATCCAAAGATAACTCAAAAGAGAACTTAAGTATCCACCAAGTCAAGAAAGTGGAAAAAGGGTCAAAAAAGTCTATAAATAGAGTTGGAAAACTCATTTTAACCATTGTAATTTGGAAAATAACCAAAAAGGCCAAAATCCCTATTCCTCAAAACACTAATTCAAGGAGCTATAGTGGATGAAAGATCCTCACACTGGTACCAAGTAAGTACAAATAACCTTCACTTTCATATCCATGCTTCCTTTCATGCTTAATTTTATGTTTGGAAGGTGCGCGTCTTTGAAAAAAGGTTGGGCCTATGTGTATGAGGTTGTCCATGCTCAACCCATGTATGTAAGTAGGAAAAGTAACACTTAGCCCACATACACCTCTTTTAATGTTCAAAAAATATGAAACAAGGGCTAATCCTCTCCAACTTTTTTGCAACATGATGTTTGTGCATTGGAGAGAAATGGAACACGAGGAACTAGAAATCTTGGTAGAGGAGGATCTTGGGGCCATTGTTATGTTGAAATAATGTGGCAACATGCCAATCTAATACTTGATTATCCAATGTATCAGTTAGTTGGTTAGATCTCTTAGGAACATAAATATAATTAATATAATCAAAATAGAATTCTAAGAGGCGTACCCTAAGGAATCTTCGGTGAAGGGTGGGATAGTAAACACGGTATACCCCATTTAATTGGGACATGACCAACTGAGCATCTAAGTAAACCCGGAGGTGAGAATTACCATGTGAAAAGGAATCGCATAGTAATTATATCACTTCATTATTCTCGACAACATTATTTATTGCTTTGCCTAGAAAAATACCTCTAGAAGATACAAACTAAACACAAGGTGTAAAAATCACCCAAGTTGTGGAACCAAGCCTCCAAGTGTGTCGGCTAGCATGGTCTGCGAACCCAACATAGACTTTAGATTCACTTGACATCTTCCACAGTGAAAAAGAAAACATAATGACTACACGTCCATAAAGCAAAAAGATAAGAATGCATAAACAGCTATACATATATACAAGAAGTCATGCTCAAGCGACTGACCTAATTTTAGTACTTATTAAGGTAGATCCAATTTCTAGGCTCTTCTAAGGCATTACCCTCAAAATCAACCAATTGATAAGCACCCTTTTCAAAGACGTTTTTCAAAATGAAAGGTCTAAACCACATGGGTTTGAACTTTCCTACCCCAATGGATCTTTGTCTTGGTCATAGAATAGGAAAAGATCACCTTCAGAGAAAATACGAGGGCAGACGAACTAACGATATTGACACTTGAAACATTGTTTATGAGCCTCATTATCCAAGGTTTCATCTAGGTGCTACTCATCGAGCTACTCGATATATAAAGATGTTCTTCAAGCGGTGTAGTGTCAGGTAATATTTACACTACCAAATTAAGAGAAGGGATTCAAAATTCTATGGGTAAGACTGCCTCTAGCATGTAAATTAGTTGGAAAGGAGAAAAACTAGTAGCAATATTTACTGAAATTCGATAAGCCCAAAGTTCTGAATATAACATCAAATTCCAATTTCACTTGGATGAATTAATCGTTCACTGAAGAATAGTCTTGAGAGACTTATTCACAAATTCTACCTGACCATTCACTTGTGGGTAATATGGTGAATCATGTTTATGTTTAAACCCTATTTTTTATGTTAATTTAGTCATCATCTGTTTTGGAAGTGACTGCCATGGTCTGTGACAATATCCTTCAGAATACCGAACCTGGCTACGATCTGGTTAACAATGAATAGGGTGGTCGTTTCCCCATCATTGTTGAATGTCAGTATAGCTTCAACCCACTTAGTAAAGTATTCTACTTCTGCGATGATATAATGATGCCCCTTGTTTGAAACCATGTGACAATTAGAGAAATCAATCCCCCACTTGGTGAAGGGACTGACAACAATAATTGGAAACATTGGAGATGGGTGTTCCCACATATTCCAAGAGAAGATCTTACATGGGTGACACTTATTGGATACCTCTACACAATCTTTTATTAATGAGGGACAAAACTATCCAGTGCGAATAATATTTTGGTTTTTTTCCAACCTAGACATATGACCACCACATGCTCCTGTGTGATAGTTGTTTAAAACAATCTCTACTTCTTCATGAGTGAGACATAGACAAAGAATGCAATCCACTCCTCGATGATATAAAGTGTAATCGAGGATAAGATAGTTCCATGCTTGGTGGTGTATTCTTCAACGCTCATTGTGAGAAGAAGAAGAAGGGAACTTCAAAGTCTGAAGATACACAAGTATATCTCCATACAAGGGGTCTGAAGATGCAATAAGAAAAATATCTCCATTGATTCATGACTCTTCAAGGGAAATATCACCACTTTCGATAGGAAGTTTTGAGATTAGTTCAACAAATACCAGGGAATTTTTAGATTTCACCGAAACAAAATCCAAGTCAAACTCTTGCAGGATGACTATCCATCGAATGATTTTCCTGTCGATGACCTGTCGTGTTAAAACATATTGAAAAGGTTGACGATGGCTACAACGGTGATCTTGCGATGTAAAATATAATGATGGAATCATTGGAAAACATGAACAACTACCATAGTGAGTTTCTCAACATGTGAGTAGTTGCGTTCCGGTCCAACTAGGCCTCAACTAAGATAGTATATAACATGTCATTCGATCATGTCATCATATTGGACCAAGACCATGCCGATAATAGACTCTGTGATAGCCAAATACAACAATAAATCCTTTCCATAATGAGGAGGACTGAGCATAGGGGTAGACGTTAGAGTGTGTTTCAACGCTTCAAAAGAGCGTTGAGCTGCTTCATCCCAAAAGAATAGGACCCCTTTATTTAAGAGATGTATGAACCCTTTAGTTATCTCGACATAATTATCAACAAAAAGTTGAAGAAAATTGGCTTTTCCATGTAGACTCTGAAGCTGAGGGATTGTGCGTGGGGGAGAAAATTGAACTATTTCCTCAAGCTTTAGAGGATTGACCATGATCCATTTTGTTGACATTGTTGTGTATGTTTCATGACTTGGGTGAGAAAAACAAGGGAACTTACAAGTCTAGTTGGGCCTGCTAGACAAGACATATGTTAGTGCATGAGTTAGATAATCCAAGAACATGAAATAAACAAGTAAATAAACTAAAAACAACTAAGTAAATAAAACTACAATTCATAAGAAAATTTGAACCAAAATCAATTAACCAAATGACCAAGATTATGTCACCAATGGATAACTATATTAGTTGTCAAACACCGTAGAGAAAGGAGGGTTGGTGGATCCCCTCTTCCACCTTGGGAGGGCTCTTGAGTTCCCTATTTGAGAGATATTCTTACAATGATAAACAAGAAATAAAACGGTGAATAAATCCAAGCCTATTCCCTCAAGAGGTGAGTGGAATAGCTTATTGGAATGTTGCTAGAATGCTCCAAGAAGAAAAGAGGTTTCTTGAGGGAGGATTGAGGCAGCGTAACAATACTATGAAATTATTAAATTCTTAGTGCACCCATAGTATCAATTTATATCATGTCTTTGAGGCAATATCCAACTGTTCTTTAGTGTGAACAAGGGGCCCTTTAGGGCACCCTTAGGTCTTTGACCATCCCCCCATTCAAATTCAGCTCGGATTTGAGGGTCAAATCAAGTTGGAAGTTGGTCCATAAGTGGGTGAGGGGCTGACAAGAATCATAAATTGCCCATTCATAGGAGTGTGCAACTTGTTTCGTACACAGTCATGCATATGGCACATTGTTCACTCTATGGGATTCTTTGACCCATGCATTGTTCATGCGCTTCCTTTAGTGGTTCAACGCATGTCAATTTTTGTCCAGTTGTATAACTTTTGCCTCTTGTAAATTCATTTTTGGTGTTGCAGGTGAACTAATAGGTGTTTGGAAGTGTTGTATTTTTGTAACCATTTGCATGAAATGTTGCGGAAAAAATTTCAGTGATAACAAAATCCCCCTGATGTGTGAGGTTAGGAGCATACGTATATCCGAAATACATCAATGTTTCTTCTACTGAGAGTACCATTGTAAGGAAGAGTGTTGATATAACTGCAAGAGTGATCTTTTTAGAGGGAGAGGGGAAATTGTGAGACCAAAATCTTTCTCTAGGGAAAGAAAATAAAATCTATATACAAACGAGGCAGGCATGCCCCATGCTTGTGCCATGTAACTCAAAAAAGAAACTAAAGTTGTATGTTGATGTAGATAACTGCAGCGCCCTTCAGGGTGGTTTGATAATGACATATGACAATTCTAATTGTGAACATACTCTGAAAAGAGGCAAGGATGCTTGTCAATGATTCATAGGCATTGATGGCCTAATAAATTCATAAGCCTTCAGCTAGTATGAAACAACTAAAATAGTCGCATAGTAAGACCCACCGTAACATGAGATCTTTGTTGAAGTCGAATGTTATGCGGGTCAATGACATCATAGAGAAATGATGGTTCTCTTTGTGTTGTCCAAGACTCCTCATTGTAAGGGTAATGAGAGTCAAGATACTATCACCCTTCTAGAAACTATGTTGATGTTGATAGAAAGGGAAATGTGACTCCAAGAAGTAAAGGGCTTCACGAAATCTACAAGGTAAAATCAAGAACTAATAGAGAACATGAACGAATTCAAGATGTGATGAGACTCAAGAGTTCCCTTGGTTGGGGGAATGTGAAGGATTATTGGTAGCAACCGTGAAATTATATCTAGCGTCAGGGGGATGACTAGACATGGGGTTAAATTGTGCCAGATGTGTGAAAAAGTGGACAAACTCGGAGATTAGGGGTACCTAGACTGTGGGATACTTGGGGTTTATGGATGATGTCAATAATGAGTAGAGGATAGTGAATTCCCAAACCAAGGGCGACATGGGTTTCTTTTCCAGAAAAAGAAGGTCTCCAAGGGCGACAACAAAAAATCTATGTAAATGGTTGAAACAAAGGCTTTTTACAGTTACCAAATAAATAAAGAATAAGTGAGGATGAGTGTACAGATACATAAATGGGTGCTCCAGTTCAATATGGCTTGGCCTGTGAGGGCACAAGTTGCATGGAGAACTAGTGGAGAGTGGGGGCCCCATTGGTGGGTTTCTATATGAGGTAATTGAATGGAGGGAAATTTGTAGATGGGAAAACTAATAATGGATGAAATGGAGGGTTAATGATACTACAGAGGCATAGTCAAAACATAACCACGATGAGATGATCTGAGAGTCCTTTGGGAAAGATAGAAAAAATGAGGAGTATGTGGTTGTTTCTCGAAAATGTGTTAGATTATCGAGACTCCCATCCCTACGGGGTGAAAGAAACATGAGTGTCAAAGTTCCAAGAGGGACTATAAATGGGACAACTCATGTGGGGCAGAGTGCTATCGGGTGACAGTACCAAAATGAAATAGAGGTGACAATACTGCAGATCCGGATATAGGGATCCTAAAGGAAAATTGTGGAGGGTGTGTATAGAGATGTACTTGAGATTTAGAGGGAATGATTAAATTCCAGTGTCAACCATATACCTGAAGCGGTCACACTGGTCTATGATAACCAAGTACCTACACATATTAAAACTGAATACCAACATGAACAATATTTGAAGATAAATAACATATAATAGTTATTTGATAATTTTGAACATGAGCATGCGTACATGGACATGATGTGAGAAAAATGATCCCCTAGGGCCGAGTGAAGATGGTGACCCGAGGAATATGACTGTGTAGGCGGAGGCACCCTGATCCTGTGGATGAAGATGGATCATAAAAAAAAGACTCTATGCTCATGTAACTGAGTGTGGAAGTTTGGAAAAAAGGAACTATATATGGTTGTGGGGCCTACATTTCCACCTCATTTGTACCCACTGCTATAGTGAATTGACGAGAGTATTTTTATGAGTTTATGAGATTACAGGAGTTTGAGCCGACCAATCCAGGGTTTCTGAGAGTCAGGTGAGTGGTCCCATCCTCCTCCACTATAGCTAGTTTCTATTTTTTGGGTAGGGTTTGTACGGAGGATCATACTAGGGTATTTTGTAGGGCTAAGGCCACCAATGTGAGGGAGAAGGAAGGATACCCATACTGAGATGCATGGGCATAATTCCCTCTCCCATGCATGATGTGTGGTTGTGATGAATATAGATGAACATGGGGGAGCATGGGTGGGAAAAACAGGTGCGCATGTGATGCGCGCCTGATTGAATTACAATTGTGCATTGTGCACTATTGTTTCTCATACAAATGCACACTGTGCGTTGCTATTTCTTAGACAGTTTCACTTCAGTGCACGACTGTGTAGAGAACATGTCTGTATGAGTGCACACCTATGAGTGTGACAACTTCACATTGATGCACATTTGTTTCTCCTACAGCTGTGCATTGATGCGCAGCTATGTGAAGTATAGGTGTGCATATGTGCATGCTTGTGGGGGTGACAGTCACACACTTGAGGCGAAGCTAAGGGTTTTTGTTTGAAAAATTGAATTTGTTGGTATTTTTGATAAATGATGATTGTTGAACAAGTGTTTTCTATGTGAACGTAGGTGACCAACTTATCATTCTAGTCCATTGGAGGGAGAGAGAATGGAAGAATCTCTGGGAGGTAGTGAGAGAGGAGTCGGGCTTTCATAGACTTTTGGCAGCCTATGGGTTGCTCAAGTTCTTCGACTTCCCACTGATATGGTCACATGAGTACCTACTTCAGTATATGCTATCGAATTGGAGCATTGATCTGTAGTGGTTCATTGTACGGGGGAAGCAGATGACATTCTCGGCTATTGAGGATGTGTATTTCTTGATGGGGCTCCCCTTTCGAGGAAAGGCTCTGCTTGATGACCCCTAGCTTCCAGACGATGTGAGGTTGATAGACTTGGCACAAGATTATTGTTTGGGACCGAACCTGATGTCAGGTTCAGTTTTTCATATTGAGGTGATGTATGCACTCTTGCATCAGTGCATCATGATGATGATTGTGAGGATCTATGTATCCTTAGCTACTCAACGAACCAATGGTGGTCAGCTAAGGATTATGCAGAGAGTCCTTG
The DNA here is from genome assembly GCA_009831015.1 of Picea engelmannii. Classification (NCBI taxonomy): domain Eukaryota; kingdom Viridiplantae; phylum Streptophyta; class Pinopsida; order Pinales; family Pinaceae; genus Picea; species Picea engelmannii. The sequence goes on from ML776960.1 coordinate 436,802, forward strand.
ATGGGGATTTTTTCACATAGGGATTGATGTTGTATGCCAAGATGATGGGGCAGATTCACTAGTGTCGAACCACCGACTCTGGTGATTTTGTGTTCGGATCTATATTGGTGGCACGGTTTCTGGAGAGGGTTCCCATGTTGCGCCCTAAAGTGTTGTTGTCGGCCGTAGGGCCATAGGAGCCACGACTGATGCAGTGGGCTCAAAGTTTGGTACGGCATGGAGGGGGAGAGGGTGGCCAATATTTTATGACCACATTGGCATGTGTGTGGCACCATATGCCACATATTATACTATGGTTCCCATATGGTGGGATGGATTTTCGTCATGACCCAGACATGGTGTTGCCTCCTAGAGAGGTTTGGGACCAGAGAGGTATGTTGGTGTACTTATGCTTTGTGATTTGGATAGTGTAGCATATGTTTATATATGTATGGATGTTGATCCTATCTTTGTTTTTGTGTTTGCATATGTGGGGCCGTGAGGCCGAGAGGTGGAGGTGGCTGGAGAGATAGATCACTAGGGGCTAGTGAGACCGTCACAGGTGGGAGAGGGACACTGGCTGGATGAGGTTGGTGCGAGGCCAACGTATGATGTGAGAGCTAGCCAGAGAGGCAGGTTTGATGATCAAGGTGCAAGGCCAATGCATGCTCCTCAGGTAGAGGTCGATGGTTGGGGGGGGGGATGATTTTTAATGCTGGTTGGAGGTGGTATTGCAGGGTGTGTCAGAGGGCATGTTGTCACATATCTAGGATGAGAGAGTCCTGGAGCAGTGTGTGGGAATTTTGAAAGAGTGGAAGACTCTGATCCATTGGGCAGCTGTAGCGGGGACAATGATGACTGGTCAACTACCCCCTGGACCTGGAGGACCCCCAGCTGGTGGGCCACCTCCTACTGATAGAGGACCTGGTAGAAGAGATTTTGGGGCACCATGAGTGTTGATTGTATCTATTTGTATTTATATAGGCCTGCGAGCCCATCTTGTACAGGGTGGTTTGGGAACCCATATTTGTATAGGGTAGGGGATACTCGGTTTGTACCTATAGGGGTGAGGGGGCTCACTGGCCTATGAGCGATGTACATGTTGTAATTTTTTGTAAACATTTATGAATCACTGAT
>ML776960.1:437930-531292 GCA_009831015.1 Picea engelmannii
TATGGATATACATTTTTGGGATCTTTGTGATGTCTACATGTGTGAATATTTTTGTGATGTTTTTTTTATGATGTGTAATCTATATGTTGTGATAGATGTTTGATGATTATGTATATGTAATGATGTCTTGATGTGATAAATTTCAATATAACACTAGGTTGTCCATATTATCTTCTATTTGATTAAATTGTCATGGAATATGTGTAAATGTAATTGAATCAAAGTTTCGAGATAAGATTCTAACTTGCAGGTATTTGCGAAATAGGCAAGGATCACAGACACGATATACATTGTTCAGATGCAAGACGACAAGATGGGAATCTAATAAGACGTTAGGTGATGAATGTGGCAGTGATGGGCCTTGACAAGGAGACCAATAACGATGGTGTATTTTTCTTGGTTGTTGGTGGTTGAGCCCAAACATATGCCACTAGAATGAAGCAATTCATGTGAGGGGGTGTAGAGGGACCAAGCGGTTGAAGAGATATTCTATGTCCAACGAATATCTCCCTCAGCATAACCAATGTGGTAGGCCGATGGAGGATACATTTTCCAATAACATAGATGGTAGATCAGACATGAGGAGTGGAGGCAGAAAAAGAAGACTAAAAACTCTACAAATGTGTACAAATAAAAAGCCTAGTGTAGGATGACTACTCTTAGGCGTAAAAATTCTTTAAGTACAACCTGTTGATAGGTTATTTAAGAGGATAGCCTTTTGGAGAGGCTAAGATGTATGCACCTTTAGTGAGGTAGTGTTGGGAAATGTAGGGTCCATTCCATAATGACTCAAACTTCCCATGACTAAGAGTATCATGAGAAATATCATAGGCTAGGATGAGATCTCCTTTGTTAAATGAGTGAAGGTTGAAATGTCGGTCAAAGGTTTCCTTCTACCATTTTTTAGTTGCCTCATTGTTCTCTAAATAAGACCGATGATATTCAACCAACGAATCCAAGTTCAGCAAGCATTGCTCCATTGGAGTAGTGTTAGGTAATATCTCGATGGTGGTCCACAATGTGGGAATTTCACACTCGATGGGGAGGGTGGCTTCGATCCCATGGACGATATGAAATGATGTAAAACATGTGGCAGTTTTAACTTCAATGCAATAAGAAAATAGTGTTGAAAAAAACATATGATGCTAATTGGTCTTATGTTTGTTGACCATGCGCTACAACATGGTTTTGAGGAATTTGTTAACAACCACAACCTGTCAATTGGACTGAGGCTAGTATGGGGAGGAAAAATCATGGGAGAAGCCCAATATTGAAGAGATTTCGACGAATATCTCATTCTCAAATTGCTTACCATGATCGGAGACTAACTCTAGTGGAACTCCAAAACGGGTAATGACGTGGTTAAAGACAAAATGCATTGTTGTGTCAGAGGTATTGTTAAAGGTAGGCATGGCTTTGACCCATTTTTTAAGGTAATCAACTACCATGATGATGTACTTGTTTCCATTACTATATGGAGGATTGAAAGTCATGAATTATATGCCCCATTTTCAGAAGGGGTCGGCGATGATGACTGGATGTAGAAGAGAGAGTGGAGCTTGTGTTTTGTTTGCAAAAAGATGGCATTTGTTGCATCTCTTGATAGCATGGATGTAGTCATGAAACAATGTGGGTCAGAAATATCCTTCTCGAATGATTTTTTGGGCAGTGGAAATACCTGAGAGGTCTCCACCCCAAGCATCGCTATTGTTGGACAACTGAGAGGGGGGGGGTGAATCAGTTGTTACCGTGCTTAAACAATTATGCTTCTTTTAAACTCTTTGCAGAAACACTGAATGTTGTTCACAATAATGCAGGGAAATAAATAATGGCACTTTCAGCATCATTCACATATATGAGAAACACAGAGACAGATATTTACTGAGGAAACCCATAAAGGGTAAAAACCTATTTTTCTTTATATGATAAGTAATAGTTATATTCTTTACATTATCATACATATGAGCACCAACTCATAATGAGGCTACAACCTCTGTTTTGCAAGCTGCTACTTGCTGAGAGCACCAACTCTCTGTTTTCTATAGCACCCACTAGAAGGAAGCACCAACTCCCTGGTTTCTCTAGCACCAACTAGAAGGAAGCACCAACTCCTTGGTTTCTCTAGCATCAACTATAAGGAAGCACCAACTCCTTGAGTGTTTCTAGCACCAACTGGATGGAAGCACCAACTTTCAATCATACAGGCACCAACCTGTATAACAAAGAACAAGAGTTCTCCCTTGCACCACCCTGCCACCCTGGTTTCTCTAGCTGCAACCAGATGGAAGCTACAACTCCCTGTGTTCAAGCACCCACTTGAACCTATGAGGACAACAGTCCTACCTAGCACCTCCATTCCACCCTGAAATATAAATCTTTTCTACTGAAACTTATTACAGTGGTATGATGTTCAACAATGGCTTACTAGACTCATCACTGTTCTGCTGCATTTCGTTGCTTTGTCTGCCTCAGTGCCTTTCTGCACACATGACTTGCATTGTATGTTCTTCTTCTTTTTATGCTCTGTGCGCCATGTCCATTCAATGAACAGTTCCTCTTCTATGCAATTCAACTGTTGTACTCTTCTCCTTCTTCACACATGAATCACCTTCACCAACAACAACCACAAAAAACTCCAACAATGATAGCAACAACAACCCCATCTCTTCTCTGTATCATGTATTTATATCTTATGTGAACCTTGTGCATGCAATGTTTGCAATGCCTATGCATGATGACTCCACTCTGATATCCTCCACCTCTCGAGTGCTCTGCCTAATCATCATGGTAACTCTTCAGCTTCTCTGGTGGTTTTCCCACGCGTTCAACAACACTGTATGTTGTACTGAGATTCCTCAGCCTCTCTGGCAGTTTGAGACTCTTCGTCTTCTCTATGACAGTCGAGCTCACCTTCTCTGTTTCAGTTACAGACTTCAACTCTCATCCATCTGTCAATCCCTTCTAAGAATAGTCTTCCTTCACTGGACAAAGCTTGGAGACTCTTCATCTCCTCTGGCGATCACACAGAGGTCTCTTCGAATTCTCTAGCAGACATCATCAATGGTTTCTGGAAGTTTCACTGTGTCGTGCATCAGTAGCCCTCCGATCTTGTTCAAATTCATATGCACCGTTGGATAAGCAACGAGCAAATTTGGACGACTAGAATCTGTGCTCCCAAATCTACGGTCGAGATTGGATTCTGGAGCCCCCCTGCCATTCTATTTTTAAGCAGAGGAGGGGGTCTGGAATTGGGCGTGCATCTCTCGAGCGGCTAGGATTAAAGCACCTAGATCAACGACGCTCAAGTGATTCTGGAACCCCTTTTCCATTCTGCCTTTAATTAAAGGGGTGGGGGTCCAGAATGGTGGGGCATTGAGGAAGGGCCCCATTCCTGTCATGTCACCTTTTGTATTGTTCTCCTCCCCACCTGTTGTATGTTCTCCACCTGACCGTGCACCAAGGCTCGTTCCCTTATATGGCTATGGTCATAACCAAGCACTTATGATTAAAGTGATTTTTGCGAATTCATGTTTTGTGAATCTGGAGATGAGGCATCTTGACTCTCCAAGTCACGATCTCTGAAACCCCGAAATGGAGCTTATCTAGACTAACTCCTTCCCTTCTTGTGACCAAGGTCTATGGCCACAACCTTATGCATAAGGCGCTTTTGTGATTTCACATTTTGCTGTTCCTAAGATGGAGATTCTCATCAATCCAATTCATGATAGCCAAGACTCCGAGGTGGAGTCAGATCAATGGTTAAGATCAAACCTTGATTTGATGGCTACAATCAAACCTCGATCTGATGGCTAAGATCAAACCCTGTTCCTTTGAATTTCCAGTCAGCGACATGATGATCTTTCGCCACATGTCCTATGGACCCAATGGTTCAGATCTTGTCGTGATTTCGACACTTCACAGGCCTTCTTTATGCTTGATCAACGGTCCACATTCCTTGGTGATCTGACGGTCAAGATCTTTTCATGAATTCGAATATCGTGATTTTGACATTCCTGTGGTGAATGTTTTTGATGCTTCCAACTCCCGATCCATGAAAATATGAAAGGGTGTAAACCTGTTGATGTCACACGTGTCGAACACCTGCCACGTGTCACCCTAATTCGTGACTTACATGTTCTTGAAATGTTGAATCAGTCTGACACTTGTCATTACCTGGTTGTGCCACATGTTCCCAGCTGACGTGGTTTGCTAACGTGAGTCGGATCGACGGTCCAAATCTTATCTTGATTTGACGGCTGCGATTAAATTGTAATATCTCATATCGCGATTTTAGGATTCCTGATGTTAATTATATTTGACATGTTTAACTCACGATCCTTGAAACTCCGACATGGACTGGGATCAACGGTCTGGATTCAACCTCGATCTGATGGCTTAGATTAATTCGCGATTTCGCATATCGCGATTACGCTCGCTTCTTCTTGTTATACTTTAAAAGGTGTGTAGGTTATCCTTGATCCAGCGATGGTCGGGTCCTGTGCTTGGATCTAATGTCTGAGATGTGTCCTCCTGTTCAGCGCACTCCTCTTGTCTACATTGAGATCTAACGGTCATCGGGAATTCAGGATGGGATCCAACGATCACCGACACTTCTCCTCCAGAGATTACGCATCCTCCTTTCTTGGAATAATTTATAAGTGTCAAGGGCCTCGACCTTTGATCCGCCTGACGCTATCTCTCTTGAGCTTTAGCCATGAGTTAACCTCATCCCTGGTGCACACCTATGCACTGCATTCGACTCTGCGCTAATTCCTCCTAAGCTTACTTTGTTCCTATTTTTCCATCGATGCACACTCTGATCCTGCCATCAATGATAAGAACATACTTCCTATAAAGAATGCCAACCATCCTCTGCACTATCTCTTCTGATCTTATCGAGCTTTCTCTGCAGCATATTCCCAAACTACTTCTGATGCCCATCTTTTCTTCTCAAACTACTTCTGGTGTCCGTCTGTTACATTCTTCCTGTACTCAAGCCATCATCGCTACTGTACTTGCCATCACATTCGCTACCTGTTAAACATTTGCCAACAGCTATGAAAATCGCTCAATAATCTATCTGCTTCATTGATGATCAAAAATCAATGGAGTATGGTGTCAACCCTACGTCGGTACAAAATGTCACCGATGAGGAGGTATCGAGGGGCCTGATGGTGAATGTGATGATGATCATCTCGAGAAATATGAGACCCAAACTTCTATGTCTTAAGGTAGATGAGAAGGTCGCCATACCAAGGGTCATCTGAGGGGATGTAGAAGAGGTGTTCCTCAGGAAAATTTGTGTTAACGGGTGAATTTTTAGCATCTGATGGAAATCTCGTGATGAGTTTTGTGAGAAAAAGTGCTTTATTTATTTTGGGATTTGAAAAATCTAGGTCATATTCCTGAAGGATGATGATTCATCGGGAAAATTTTCCATTAATCTGCCCTCGACTAAGAAAGTACTACATGGGGTTGGAATCTTCCATGACTTTGGTAGTGCGAAGCCAGATATAATGACGCATTTTTTGGACTGCGAGGAAAACTAAGAGGGTGAGTTTATCCTCATGATTGTATTTCATGGGTGGTCCTGAAAGATTTTTAATGATGTAGTAAATAACATGCTAATGACCATCATCTCCTAGTTAGACAAGAACTCCTGGTACTGAAATGGTTGAGGCCAAAAAGTAGAGGATGTAATCACGATCATAGTTGAGAGGAATAATTGAAGGGGCATTGGATAGTGCCACTTTTAAATCATTAAAAGTGGTTTGGGCATGTTAATCCCATCGAAATTGGATATCATGATGCAGTAAGCAAAGGAAACCATGTGCACAAGTGGCATAATCTGGGACAAAGCATCATAAAAAGTTGTCTTTGCCTTGTAGGCTCTGTAGTTAGTGCAAATTCCTAGGTGGGGGAATTTCTTTGATAGCTTGGACCTTGAGGGGGTCCACTATGATGTCGTGTTTGAAGACGATGAACCCAAGGAGGCATCCAGTGGTGATGCAAAATACACACTTGAGGGGGTTCAAGCAGATATTGTACTGACGACATCGTTGAAAGATGAATCATAAGTCTTCTAGATGTTGATTTTGTTTCTTGGATACAGTAGTGAGGTTGTCCAAGTAAGTGAGAATGATACAAGCAAGATCATTAAAAATGTAATTCATGGCCCGTTGGAACATATCACTTGCGTTTTTTAGTCCAAAAGGCATGAGATGATAAGAAAAAGTACTCCATAGGGTGGTAAATGTGGTTTTGTACTAATCTGCTGCATGGATTTGGATTTGATTGTAGCCGGAGAACTCATCCATGAAGGCTAAGGCTTCATGGCCGACACAATTATCAATAATTTGGTCAATGAAAGGGGTTGGGAAGTTGTCTTTGGGACAAGCATGGTTGAGATCGTGAAAGTCAATGCAGATGTGAATAGTTCCATATTTTTTGTTAACGGGGATGTGGTTGGAGACCCAAGAGGTATACGTGATGGGCTATATGAACCCGACAACACATAACTTGTCAATTTCGGCTTTGATAGCCACGGCTTTAGATGGGTGGAGTGGATGTTGCTTTTGATATACTAGAGTGACATCAGTCCATGTGTCGATGTGATGTTCAATGATAGAAGGATCGAGGTCGGGCATCTCTGTATATGACCAACAAAAAATATCCATGTATTCTTGAAAAAGAGAGCTTTGTAAGTTGTGAGTTCCTCAAGGGAGCATGCAGAACCAATGACGATTTCCTCTATGATTCCTGGTTTAATGGAAATGTCAATTTTGAAAGTGGGGGAAATGTTGGTCATGTTTCCTTCTTCAAAAGAATTGGGGGTAGGGATAGGGTTATTGAACCAATCTATATGCCCTGAGGGAATAAAATCCTTATTTTCGATTGCACATATGGAGGCTTGGCTAGGGGGGTCAAAGGTTTCCTGTGAGGAAAAAAGCGCTCTGTGATGGAGTGCATTGCATGGGAAATCAGGGGTAGTGAGTTCCTTGTTGGCATAGGGGCATACCCATGGTTCAACACTTGAACAACACACCAACAAAACCCTAACTACCAGCCCTTTCGACAACACCTGTGAAGCAGATGAAGTCTCATCCGAGGTAGTGGCAGGGGTGGTTGCAAGACTCAGGTGTCTGCAACCTTAGCTGGGACATAGATCTATGATTCTAACACATAGAAAATACTTTAGTAGATGACGTAGAGCACCACAACATTCACTTAGATCTAGGTTAAGTTAGCACTTAGCAACAACAAAATAGGTCTAGCACTCAACACTTTCATATATGTCATATCTACATCCATACATCTAAGAATCACAAAGAAAAGTAGATCTATCTAAGTATATCATATCAAAGAACATAGCATAATCATATCAAAGCACAACAAATGGAAAGAGACAAACACATTAGGTCAAGGCACCAAGCACAACACACAGGTTTACCGTGGTTCACCCCCACCCTAGGGCTACGTCCACAAAGTCTTCTTCTTCTTTATTAGCTTTGGTCAATCTGATTACAACACAGAGCTCAAACCTGTACTCCACATAGGACAAGACATCTTCATACACCTCACCAGATCCTCCTTCCCCGAGTAGATCTAGCACAAAGCCTTCCTACAATCTGTGCACTCAACACTTACAACACTTTACACTCAACTCTGGAAGTCGATCTCACAGTATACACAAAGCCTTTACTATCACTTACCTTATCTGCCTCTCGTACATTGCCTAGCTACTTATTTATACTTTACAAAATAGGCCTAAACATGGGTAAACCCATGGGCTGACATCCCATACCCATTACATTATCCCCAAAAAACCAAAAAGGACCCAAGAAAGGGGTCTATCTTCCACGAACTCCGCTTCATGTTGCGCTCCATCTTTGACAAGCTTTTGAAGTTCCAAAAATGGTAAAATATGACCAAGTGTTTCCTCAAACTTGGTCAAGGTACAACATGCCCCCAACACTCACCTATGACTCATCCCGAGTCACTTAGATCTGGGTAAAGTTGCCTCAAAGGTATCGAGCTTGGCTCAAGCTACTTCGACTTGTCTCTATGCTACTGCTTCCTGCTCAGTGAAATCCTGAACAACCACTTCATTGATAGGCCCTTCCAGTTGTTGCTTGATTGTAACAACTACTTGTTCCAGTAGTGTTCCTTGGCCTCCAATTTCTTCAAATAGTATATAGGCCGCCTCCTGGCTCGACAGGAGTTTCTAGGTGACTTCCATCACTCTGTTCTGCATGGTAAGAACAAGTTGTTGGGTAGTTCATTGTTCTTGGGATCTCTTCATCCTCTCCATAAGTTATAGGAGCTTGAGCTATGCCTATATTGTATCTGCCTACTTCTGTGCTTCCCGGAGTTGGGACTCCATTTTCTTCAACTCTGGGTCTTCATATAGTTGCTCATATATCTGCATGTTTTTGTTACTTAGTTGTTTTCATTCTACAACAAGTTTTATAATCCTCTCGACTACACTCTGAGCATCCAATTCTCGTTAGTCGCACACTTCTTGGGGAGTTTGTGGTATGGTCTGAAGCTCTAATTCGATGACCCTTTGTTGAAGCTGTTGAATAACTTCAACCAGCTTCATCACTTGATGCTCTATGGGATCTTCGGCCTTCTTCTCTAAGATGGTCACAGAGAGAAATTCTCTGTTGACAACTTATTCAATTTCAATATGCTTCCTGAGTAGCTACTCTTTCTATTTTTGGGCCTTCGCTCGGTCTTTTTCAAATTTTTCTTGGAGAGCATTCTTCTATTGTTGCGATGCTTGACGTTACTCAATAATTTATTCTTGTGCCTTCTTGAGGGACTGGGTGGCCTATGTAATTTCTTCCTGAGCAGGTCGAAGGCGTACTTCAGTTGTATCAACAATCTTGTAGAGCTGGACTGATTCATCCCCTTCTTCTGTTGTTCCTCCTGGAAGAGGCGTAGTAGATATTTCTCGGCTAAACTGGAGTGTCTGCTTTCCTCCTTGGAGCGTGATCTCAATCTGGCTATACATTTTTTCCTGCTTCACTTCCTACTTCTCTATTATTTCCTTTGAAGCATCATTGACCACTGCAACAATGAAATCAAAGTCATCCAATGTGAGGACAGTTCACATATTAGTTACAGGGGTTCTTGGTTTCTTTCTGGAAGAAGACTTCAGAGGTGAAACCTTCCTTTTCTTGGATGAGTCTGCTTCATCCCTGGGTGGCGATACTTCGACTTGTTGTTGCTCAGATTCTGCACCTTCTTCATCCTCACCTTCTTCATCTAGCATAAGGGAAGACATCCTTACAGATCTGCTATCTATATCATGAACCTCTTTGGGCTTATTCATCCCCTTTGTCTTCTTTTTTCTACTAGGCCTAGGTGTATCTTGCATAGCTTCTAGGCTATCGATGTCTGAAATTTCTGCGGGGTCTGTTGAAATAAGGAGGTCCACCGACCACTCCTTGGTGATCTCTTCCAGGTCTTCTTTTTTCAACTTATAGTAGGACTGGAGTTGTTCTTGGTGCTCATCAGTGCGTGGGGTTAGGTATATAAAATGGTAGTCCATGTTGAACTTTATCAGAGGTTGGAACCTCTGTAAATTGTTCGGGGTTATGCAAGGTTCACTCCTTATGGATGCTTTAAGTTTATTATAATATACGTGGAAAATGGCATTCGATTTCCATTGCTTTCTCATGTCGTTCGAGTACCAAAAGGTACTGAACTTCACTTCTAGTGGCTTGCGCCTTCTGGTAGCTCCCATGCAACAAAGGAGATCAATATCAAGAGCCAGCTGAAATGGAATTCATGCCCCTGATCCTGAGCTTCTCTATAGTCAATCTCCAGTTGATTCACCAGGTACTTCACCCAGTTCATCTGTAGTCCCTCTGCGCACTTTCCTGTGAGGTAAACTACGAATCCTGATACTTGTGTTGGTCGATTCTTACGTACCATCTTCCCTGTGATTAGTTGGCATGCAAGGCGCACTGCACCACTTTTAATAGAATCTACCTTGTAGCCTCTCGCGCCTTTCTCAACATCACCATAGGATTCTTTTATATTATACATAAGAGCGTGGTCTGTGGTCTTTCTAGGATAGTACTCATGGGGATCAAGGCCCTGCATTCTAAGCTTGGTGATCCTATTGATCAGCACCGAATCAACAGTTATGCAGCGGTCTAACCACATGTATCCTCCATGGTAACCTACTAGCAGTAACTTTACAAAATCATTCACCTCCTGGTATCTGTCAAAGTGTGGTACTTTCATAATGTTTAGTAGAGTAGACTGCGTGAGGTTCATCGTCCTTTGTTGTAGGACGAGCTTCAAGTTTTTTCCCTTAGTTTGTGTCAAGTACTTATACGGGGAAAGAATTATATAAACTTTACGATCCCACAGGTTGAAGTCACAAAACTTCAACACTATAACCTTGTCTTGATCTGCGCGGTAGGTGCGTACTCCCTTCAGTAAATATGCAGTTACTAGGGTATATTCAAAATCTCTAGGGACATTGTCCCTGTTAATCTCACCTCTTAAAGGGGGGGTATGTAAGCTGGTAGAATGGATGGCACTAAATTTGCGTTGGCTATGTCGTCCTTATGCTTATTTATCCTCTCTGCACTGGCTCCGGATGTTCTAGCTCGAGCAATCGACAGGGAGGCTTGCACTCCTCTCGTCAATGAAGCTTGGACTCTTGTGGGTATTCTCATTTCCAATATGACTCTCTCAGTCATTAAATCAAGAAGTACTTCTATGATGGATTCCTCAAGTGCAGTGAGCTCGTCAAACATACACACTCTTCGAAGATAAGTGGGGTCATGATGAACTCAAAACACTGCATTAGGGTGAACGATCTGTTTTCAATGATCATTGTATACAATTACGATTTCTACGAGCTTCAAGTTTTCAGTTGGCAAAAGTGTTCTTCATGCATGGCATGACGAGATAAGTAGGATATTCATCAACGGTCTGGTTGCAACGGGTATGAATATTTCATGCATGTTGATCCATCTGTTATGGCACAGTCCAACGGTCTGGTGGTGATCCTTTAATGATTTTCTGTCCATTTGGAGAGGAAGTCGAACGGGTATATCGGTCCAATGGCTATATTGTTGCGCCATGGCAAAGTGCCAAATGTCGTTGTTCTAATATCTCGACGAAGCTCAATTCTTGTGATTTTTCCTTCTGTGAAGTTTCCTCCGGAACCTTCTGTAACTTTTCGATCTTGACTCTCTTCTTACTTAGCTTCCTAGCCTTCTTCCCAGTGAGCTTCGTCTCGGTCATCCTTTTTCCATTCTAAGTCTTATCTGAATCCAAGGGTAATACTCCTTCATCATATGGATTAGGTATTTCGGTATTCTATGGTTCCTCTAACTCTCTTATAGCTTCGACACCCATGTCCCTAGTGTTCAATAGTTGATATTTGTTCTCTTGTTCTTCCATCAAGTAGGCAATCCTTCTAGTCATAAATTCCATGAGTTCTTTCTTCTTCTGTTCTAGGGCTTCCTTTTCTTTTTTTCTCCAGATCTGGTATTTTTCAATCCAAATCTTTACTAACAAAGATGGAAATGGGGCACAGTCCTCAATAAATCTAATGACTTCTAACTCTTCCTATGTCGAAGCTCCATGGCTACTCATAGCTATATAGGTAATTCTGCCACATAGGGTTACCAATTTTCCTTTAAACAACCCTATTCTTCCTAGTGAAGGAACCATAGTAGTCCTTCCTAGGGTTTCCCAAGTACTTTCTTTCATAATTTTCATCTGTGTTGCCTCATCTAGAGAATAGTCAATCTCGAAGTCCCCTATTCTTACTTCGATTTTCTCCTTTTCTTTGAAGATCTCTGACAAACTGGCATCTTTATGTTCATCTAGGGTTTCTTTCATTTTCAGTAACATAATATTTGATTCTTTCTGGGGTTCTTTTATAATCTTAGTCTCTTGACCTTTCTCCATATTCAACTTTTCAATTCTAGTAATCATTCTAGGGAAATCCAATACTTCATGGTCCATAGCCTTACAACAGAAGCAACTAGGGTTTCTCCCAAGGCATTCCTTAGCAACAGAAGCAACATGTTCTAGTTTTCTACAACTGTAACAAATAATTAATCCTCACTTTCTCTTCCATGATCCTCAACTTTTCTTGTACTGCACACTAGGATCATGATGGTTAGCCTGCAAAAAATTCTTTCTAGGATCATGCATCCATTGGTTAGTCCAAAAATTCTTTCTATGCATAGGTATAACATATCTTTCATTATTCTTATCAGATCTATTCATATCAAACATTATTTCATCTAACAATGACCTAGTTTTCAAGCTAGGATAAAATCTATCAAGCATACATAAATCCATACTTTAGAAACAAAAATTTTCACTTATTTTCTTCTATAGATTACAAAGCTTCTAGATCTAAGAACGTTTAACTATTCTTACCTTTATCAGAGCACGGAGCTTACAGATATTACCTCTTTTTGTAGATATGACTTAGAAACTTCCACTTTAACCTTTCTTAGAGAACAAAGCATTCATATATGACTTATTTTATTCAGATATTTCCTTCCTTCTTCAGAATAGAGCTTTTTGGATCAAGTGGATCACTACGCACTAGGGTACAGGTCCATGCACAGAGCTTTTACAATTTGAGGATGGACTTTCTGCACAATCTTCTTCTTCCTCAGTTCCCAGCAATCACAGTTTTAGGTCCTGACAATGGAACCATTTTTTGGCATAGGGGCATAACTAAGGTTCAACGCTTCAAAAATGCACCAACAAAACCCTAACTACCGGCCCTTTTGGCAACACATGCGAAGAAGATGAAGTCTCACCCGAGGTAGAGGTAGGGGTGGTTGCAAGACTCAAGTCTCTGCAACCTTAGCTGGGACACAGATCTGTGATTGTAACACTTAGAAAATACTTTAACATAGATCATTCATTAGTATTTAACCCTCATGGCACTCTACATATGGCACAGAGCACCACAAAATTCATTTAGATCTAGGTTAAGTTAGCACTTAGCAACAACAAAATAGGTCTAGCAGTCAACACTTTCATATATGTCAGATATACATCCATACATCTAAGAATCATAAATAAAAGTAGATCTATCTAAGTATATCATAAAAAGGCACATAGCATAATCATATCAAAGAACAACACATGGAAAGAGACAAACACATTAGCTCGAGGCACCGAGCACAACAAACAGGTTTACCATGGTTCACTCCCACCCTGGGGCTACGTCCATAAAGTCTTCTTCTTATTTATTAGCTTTGATCAATCTGATTACAACACAGAGCTCAAACTTGTACTCCGCATAGGACAGGAGATCTGTGCGCACCTCACCTGATCCTCCTTCCCTGAGTAGATATAGCATAGAGCCTTCTTACAATATATGCACTCAACACTTACAACACTTAGCACTCAGCTCTGCAAGTTAGTCGCAAAGTATACACAAAGACTTTACTAGCACTTAGCTTATTTTCCTCTCTTACACTTCCTAGCTACTAATTTATACTTTACAAAATAGGCCTAAACATGGGTAAACCCATGGGCCGACATCCCATACCCATTACATTATCCCCCAAAACCCAAAAAGGACCCAAGAAAGGGGTCTATATTCCACGATCTCCACTTCAAATTGCGCTCCATCTTTGACAAGATGTTGAAGTTCCAAAAATGGTCAAATATGACCAAGTGTTTCCTCAAACTTGGTCAAGGGCCAACATTCCTCCAGGATATCTTCATCGCAGTCAAAAATGTGAGAATATAGGGGATTCGGGGAGGTAATAGGGATAACTGTCACAATGTGATTGTCTTCCAGTGGTGAAGGCATAGAGGGGGTATTACAACTATGGTGCAATGGTGTGCTTGACATAAACCAAATGTCTAGACACTATGGGTTGTAAACTGTGGTCAGGAGTAAGATTTCCTGGGAGAAATGAACCAGAGAATTGGGAAGATTTGGGGGAACATCCTCAGATAGTATATCCATGAACC
Source organism: Picea engelmannii (assembly GCA_009831015.1). Lineage (NCBI taxonomy): Eukaryota > Viridiplantae > Streptophyta > Pinopsida > Pinales > Pinaceae > Picea > Picea engelmannii. The sequence continues at coordinate 451,917 of ML776960.1, forward strand.
ATGGAGGGGTAGGAAGTGACTCAAGTTTAGGGGAGGTGATGTGAACAATATCTAGAGAAAAAATAGGGGGACTCACTTATATCATAGTAGGTGAGGTGGTTGGAGGATTTTTAATAAGGGTCATTTGATGACACATGTATTCAATGATCAAAGGACATTGGTACGTGAAATGATCAAGTGAGTCACAAAGAGAGCAAGGGAATCTCATCCATTAGGTGATTGAGGTTGATACATAATGGATGTTGGTGATCTAGTTACCTGATGACATGGGTGGAGAGGGATATTGCTGAAATATTTAGCATACCACTGTTAGCATCTATCAAAATTGAGGTAGAGTGGGGAAATGATGAGTGTAGTGTCCATACTTTGAACAAATGGCACACATGAATTTGGTTCTCATCCCTTTACTGCATGTAGTAGGGGATGTTGTGGTAGTACTAGGTGTGCTTGGTGAAGCAATGAGCGATGTGGTTGCTCGAGGGAGTTGGATCAGATTGTGTAACTCAGGAAGAGAATGGCATCTATTAGTGGGGTGTCCATCTCTTTCACATAGGGCACAAGGAGGTTGAACTCGGTGGGGGGAGTAGAGTGGTGGTATATTTCTTCTTCTGTCTTCCCCCAGTCGTAGCAGTGGTGCTGGCCAGAGTAAGTACTAGAATATGCATTGGGATTTCCTCTTATTAGGGAGGGAGGGATGGTTGAGGAATGATCACGGGTGGGTGTAGATACCATACAATAATTGCGAGCACCATGTTGGGAAGGGTAAGCATTGCAGTTACCTGAAAATATTGTACTCCCTATGGGGGGTAGAAGAAGGGAATTTGAGTAACGGCTTGGGGGATTGTTTCCCAAACTGGGATTTGTCCCTAGTGAAGGGTGAAATCGAGGATAACTGGTGTCATAGGGTTTTCAGGTAATTCTTGAGGTAGATTTTCTTTGATTGGTGGGACATCGAGGGGTGGAGAAGCCTCAGTGGGAGGAATTGTATCTCCAGTTTCAGTTTCGTTGGAATATATGACACACACTTGTGCTGAGGGGTGAATGAGCAGTGGTGCTCTATGGTATGCCCCCCAAAAATGTGGGTCTTTGAAAATTTTGGGGCTCATATCCATGAGTGGATATGCATCGGAACTAGTGCAAACAAGAGGTAATATGTTATCGATGTTGGAGGATTGGTTAGGCTCATAATGTGAAACTTGGTCGATGGTAATGATTTTCCCATTGTGGGGGAACATCATCGTTTGAAACACAGAAGATGCCACTACTTTCATAGTGTACATGTAGCTACTTCCAAACAAGATATTGTAATCGAGAGGGGCGTCAATAACCTCAATGTTGATAAGGATGGTTTTTCCCCTAAGTTCAACAGAGACATTTTGAAAGAGCCCTTCAGGGGAAGATGGTTGACCATCATAAGATCTTAAAGTGATTGTGAATGGTATTATCTTAGGGGATCCAAGTGTTTTCCATACAGTTTTATACATGATGCATGTGGATTTACTTTCATATATGATACATCGATGAACCATGATGTTATGAATCTTAACAGGTATCTCGAAAGCTACCAAAGCAGGGAGACAAGGTTCCCCACAATATAGATAAAATGTGATTAGTCTAGTATCAGCTGGGTAAACTTCCCCCAAGACGAAAATAAAGGATTTTCGTTGAGTTTGATAAGTTTGTAGGACTTCCAATACCGACATGGTTGCAGGATATTTCTCAAAGTCATCGACCAGACTATAATTGTGTGCCACCCTAGCCTGAGGTTTTTTGACATTCTATCATAACGAGATGCTAGGGATACGTATGGAGGGTTCAGTTTTAGGGCATGGAATCATCAAGGGTTGTCAGACTATAGCTGGAGTTGCTTCCAAAGTGGTAGGAGTAGCTTCAGGGGGCACGCTGTGTTGGTGACTGCGTGTTTGTAGAATAATTTCTTCTTTGTTGGTTAGGAGGATACTGCAATCCGATGGATTTACAGGGTTTTGATACTATCCCATTTGTGGTGGGGCAAGATGTATCTCTTGTTGGGTATTCATCACACCTTGGTGTGGAATATGGTTTTGAAACATGGCCGAGGGTATTTGTGGAAAATATTGTTTTGGGCTCTCTTGAGTGGCAGGTGGCGCTGGAGGACATGGTGCATTCATGGAATCTTTCATCCATTTGAAGTCGACAATTTGGGGGCAAGGGTGAGTGTAATGGCCATGCTCACCACAAAGAGCACGAGGGAAGTCCATCCATAGGTTGTTGTTGTTGTTCCTCCCTTGGTTTTTGTTTTTATTGTCCCCTTAGGGGTTCTAGTTACCCTGATTCTGGTTGCCCCCAACAGGTTGGTTTTGTTGGGGGTTATTTCCCCCTGGTCTTGGGTTATTATTGTTTCATTTTTTCCCTTTCTTCTTGTCATTGTTCGACCAATGGGCTGGATTTTTCATATTCAACTGTTCAAATTTTTTAAATTGTTGAATGGCAAAGGGATGAACAAAGTTAACATTGGTGTGGGGTTGTCCATAGGGGGCATAGGAAGGTGTGGCACTTTCACTAGTGCCCAGGTTACACCTTGAGGTAGAAGGGGCACATGAACTTGGTTGAGAATTCAAGAGCATGATAAGTGCTGGAAAGGGTCCACTCATGGGTGGAGGGAGAGAAATAGGATGGGTGGAGGGAGAGAAATAGGATATGGTTGTTGGTAAAGGGGAGAAGGGTAATAATATAACCCTCCATATATTGGTGGATATTGGGGTGTACCGTACATAGGTGGTGATTATATGCACAGATTGTTGTGTGTTGTGGTACCAATCAATCCCAAGTTTTTCCTGGCCGAATGGTATGGGTCTCGGTGCATTAGGTATTACTTTGTATAAGTAACCCGACTGAGCATAAATGAGGTCATACTATTGAGCCTTATTTATGTCTTCTTCTACGGATTGGGGGAAGGTGGATGCCACATCCGTGGAAAGTATAGAGACAAGTGATTTGAGAAACCAATCGAGATGTTGTTCTTTGGTGGTTTATGCTTTGCATAAACTACGTCGTCGATGCCATTCGTGAATGTGGTCGGAAATTTGTGTAGCTGAGGTTTGTTTTCACTCAAAGAGAATCTCTAGACCAGTGTCATGACGAACTGGTAGTTGAAAGAAGGAAAAATATTCTTTGGCCAAGGATTCAAAAGTCTCGTTCGTCTCTGATTTTTCATCCACATACCACTTGGCTGATGGGCCAGTGAGTGTGTGATAAAATAAACTTAATCGAATGGAGTCTTCCATGATATTGTTTGAAGAGCACAATGAGTGGAAGGTCATGACGTGGTTGGCGGGATCCTCCTTCGATTTTCCTTCAAATTTGGGAATGTTTGAAGGTAGTTTGGTAGGCATAGTGGACCATATGGGGTCATGCAATATAGGGTCATTCGTGAGTTTACTTAAATCAAAGATGTTGAGGGATGACAAATATGGCATGGGGGGTGGTGGTGAAGGATTAGTTCCAGCCATGGTGTGAGCAGGTAGTGGACTTGACCCTTGAGGGGGGTTTGGTGGGGTTGTGCTTCTCCCTTGAGAAGAAGTTTCCCCCTTGCCTCCTTGTGAAGGAGAGCTAGTATATGGATGGCCTTGGGAAGTGGACCCAAGTAATTTGGAACCAAGCAAATATGATCCCAAAATAGTGGCACTCACAGGGGTGTGATATGGTTGAGCCGATGAGTTGGCAAGACTAGGAACTCCTCCTAGGATAGGAGGAGGATTTTGAAAGCGTCTGGAATGACAGGGATTCTATGGGTCCCCTTTGATGTCTTAATAGAAAAATGAATGTGTGTAAATGGTGATGAGATAAATAAATGAACAAGAGACTTATATAATTTGGACCTTCACAATATATCTCACAATCGCATGTAATCAAATGAACATTATACAAAAATCAACTTTAAATAAGCATACATTTAGGTATGTGGATTTTGTCCGTGTGGGAGAACAAAAAAAAAAATGCTCGTGTCCTAAAAATACGTAACATCCTTCTTCTCAAATAGCACTGGACCTTCCAAGAGTACTCAACAGAGGGGTTTGAAGCCATTGGAAGAGGAACTAGTGAAGAATGAAAAAATCAGTTATAATGAGGGGTAGAGGGTGCATATCCCTAAAGAGATAGTGATATTTCCCAATAGCCACACAAGATATTATCAAGGTGAAATTGCAGCCCACAATTTCCACCTGGGTAGATGTCCTAAAATTTGGCCACTGGGTACCTCGGTCAAAGTGCGACATTTAGATTTTCGGCCTCGGAAATAGGTCACGGTTTGGATCCCTTCCAAGAGTTGGGTGACTCAAGGGGGGAGACACAAAACAACCGTACCTCAGCCTTGACCCTTCATAGGTATCTCCCTACTTTATGTTATTAGGAACACTTGACTCGAAAGATTTTAAAGTTCCCTATTTGTCAATGTCTAATGTTTGAAAATGTGAGAACCAGATAACGGGGAGTTATTTGGATGCCTACCACCAAGATCCTACCTAGACTAAAAAATTTCTTTTGGCACCTCCCGTGGAGGAAAACTTAGTGATTTTTTAGAAAACATTTAGATGTTGTTGGTTGAGATATTGGGGGTGTGAACCAATCTTGTTTGAATTAAGTGGGTGTGGATAATTTCTTCAAGAAATAGTGGGGCGTTTCAGAATTCCTTTGGATAATATCTACTTCAACCTCTACAATTCAACATAAACTTGTGTGAGTGAGGAGTGACTTTGTGTGTGATCAAGTGATAAAATTTTCCAAATTTTATGAAGTTAGGTGTCAATTTGAAACATGTGGACTTCATGTGGTCCTTACAAATCTTGATTACCTATCTTGCTAGATGTCATTGGTACAACCTTGCGGAGTTTTAAAATCCATAAAGAACTAGAATGTGGACATATGGGTCCTTACCAATCCTTTAAACTCCCTAATGTTGTTTAATCAAAGAAATATTTGAAAAACTATCCTAGATTGTAAGCACGTGGGCATGTATGGGCCTGTTAATTTAATCTTTAAACTCTCCTAGTGATGTAAACTAAGAAAGTAATTTAAAAAATATCGTAATTTTTCAACATGTGGGCATGTATGGGCCCTTACAAATTTAATATGATTTTCAAAAAGAAGCTAAGAGGAACCCTAGGGGGTCTTTGTACTCTCCTAAATATTTTGTTAAGGGAGATGAAATGTCCCTTTAATCACCTTTATGTTTCTCAAGATCACTCTATAGTGGGAGAGAAGAGCATACTCAATGATCAAAGTTTGATTTCTGGTCCCAATGCAAGTGTTTTTATATGCGATAGCAAATAATCTCAACTTAACTTTTACAATCAAAACAAGCCATCCATGTGGAAACCAAAGAAAAAAAGGAGAAATGTGGTTCTTTTTTACCCCCTAAGTGCCTATGTTTGACTAACCTTTCATGTGGGAAAGGAATCTAAGTGTAGTGCATGTACAAATTGTATAAGAGAAATATTGTGAAGGCTAGGGGCCTTCAAATCATCACAAAAAGTCTTACAATGTTGAAATTTTGGACATATGCGCAGGTTACAGTTTAGACAGGGGCACAGTGGGTGCACAATGTGCAGAGAACATAAGACCTTTTGGCACACACTGTGCAGTGAAACAAAGTGTTGTTGGCACACAATGCTTGAAATGGACGTTTGTGGGATGAAATACCAGTGCATGTTCTTATACACATCAAGGGGGGGGGGGGGATTTTAAGTGGAATTATCCTCCTACAACTCCAAACTTAGATCTTGACAGGTAAGTCTAGGCCAATTATGGTTCTTACAAGGAAAATGGGTAAAACAGAAGTGCTCTAAAAGCCCAAATAGGCAGGAAATTGATACCTTATCCCCAGTATGGTCGCTAATCTGTTTTGTTCGTTTCGTCACTTGGGTGAGAAAAACAAGGGCCCTTACAAGTCTAGTTGGGCCTCTTAGACAATATAGAGGTTAGTGCATGATTTATATAATCCAAGCACATGAAATAAACAAGTAAATAAACTAAAAAAAACTAAGGAAATAAAACTACAATGCATAAGAAAATTTGAACCAAAATCAATCAAACCAATGACCAAGATTATGCCACCAATGGATAACTACATTAGTTGGCAAACACCGTAGCGAAAGGAGGACTGATGCATCCCCTCTTCCTCTTTGGGATGGATCTTGAGTTCCGTATTTGAGATATCTTATTACAATGATAAACAAGAAAGCAAATGGTGAATAAATCCAAGACTATTCGCTCAAGAGATGAGTGGAATATCTTATTGGAATGTTGCTAGAATTCTCCAAGAAGAAAAGAGGTTTCTTGAGGGAGGATTGAGGCAGCATAACAATACTATGAAATTCTTAAATTCTTAGTGCACCCATGGCCTCCATTTATAGCATGTCTTTGAGGCAATATCCAACTGGTATTTAGTCTTAACAAGGGGCCCTTTAGGGTAACCTTAGGTCTTTTACCAACCCCCCATTCGAATTCAACTTGGATTTGAGGGTAAAATCAAGTTGAGAGCTAGTCCGTAAGTGGGTGAGGGGCCAACAAGATCCATAAATGCATTGTTCACAGGAGTGCGTAGCTTTTCATACACAATCGTGCATATGGCGCATTATGTGCTCTATGGGCTTCTTTGGCCGTCTCATTGTGTGCGCGCTTCCTTTAGTGGTTCAGTGGATGTCAATTTGTTTCCAGTTGTATAGTTTTTGCCTCTTGGAAATGAATTTTTGGTGTTGAAAGTGAACTAATAGGTTTTTGGCAGTGTTGCATTTATGTAACCATTTGCATGAAATGTTGCGGATGAAATTTCAGTGATAACAGACACGATGAAACTTAATGGGCATCCCGATGTCACAAAAAACTACACTTGTTTGGATTCAAGTGAATCTGATAGTAGTGACACCTCTCAAAGATTAGTCATAAATGGGTGGGATAATTGAATCTCTTATGAGAACGTGATTCCATATCATCGATATATGCCTCAACTATGTTTTTGAGGTCATGGAAAGCAAACAACATGGCCCGCTGAAAAGTAGCTCCAGCATTCTTCAGGCCAAAAGGCATTTTTCTATACGCAAATGTACCCCAAAGACAAATAAAATTCATTTTATGTTGGTCCTTAGCCTTTATCGGAATTTGATTGTACCTGGAAAAACCATCCATGAAAGAAAAGACCTCACAACTCCCACATTCATCAATGATCTAGTCAATACATAGGGTTGGAAAATTATCTTTTGGGCAAGATTTGTTCAGGTCATGAAAGTCCATACATATGTGGATTGTACCTTTCTTCTTGTTGACAAGGACATGGTTCGATACCCAATCCATCAATTACACAGGGTAGATGAAACCAACTTTGATGAGATTATCTACTTCAAACTTTATCGTAGTTGCTTTGCAAGGAATGACTGGGTGAAGCTTCTGTCGGATATGTTTAACATCAGGATAAGTCGTGATTTTTTGTTCAACATTAGTTGGATCAATTCCTAGAATCTCCTCATAATACCAGGAAAACATTTCGTGAAATTATTTAAACAATTTAGTATAGATTTGAATCTCTTCAGGACAATGTAATGTTCCCAAGCCAAGATGATAGGAACATTGTGTTCTTATTGATTTTTAGGTGTTTTCTGGTTGTGGAATTTTGTTAAACACTTTGTATACTTATGTCTCATGCATTTATCTAGGGTTTATAATGATGGTTATTTATGTCTTTTGCAACAATTAAAGATAGAAATTCATCCAACAACATGTAAACAACAAGATCCAGTAGTAACAACTCAAGTAAATAACACAAATACCTCAGATATGATTTTATTAATAATAATAGCTAACCTCATAAAAAATAGGATAGATATGGAAGACATAGAGTGTATGGATTACATAGCCTCAAAGATATAATATAGACGAAGATATAGGCTTCCAAAAGCCTCTCCGAGCTGAAGACCAAGTAACACTGCAATCCAATGGATACCCTCTAATATAAGTGATGCCCTCTCTCTCAGAATGTGCAAGTCCTAGATGGAATAGAACAAGGGAAGTACGACCACCTCTCTGATGGCCTCAAAGCACTACAGAACTTGATGAGAAGGTATATCTGATGATGGAAACAAGGTATGAGAAGTCTCAGAGAAATAGATCAACTAGAAGACCCCCAAACCATAGTGTCTCCAATAACAGATGCACCAAATCCCCCGAGGAAGATGAAAAACTATAGATTGTGCCAATAGAATACCCTTGGAAGATATCAGGATGAAATACAAAGAATTGACCCACCAAAATACCAAATCCTCAATCTGCACTGCGCCCTCCTCTTCTCCAACTCGTGCCAAACTCCAATAAATAATATGACAGAGAAAAACCCTCTGGAAGAGGCTAAAGAAAGAACCCTATTCCATACCAAGAATACCTAGAAGCTCATTTTCCCAAAATCCTCCTCCTCTTCCCAGATCGAGATACTCCTCTCAATATGGTGCATCCTCCTGCATGGAAACCCCCTGTAGTTGCACACCCCTTCTCTTTTGTACCTGTAATTGATGTAGAATCCACCTATGACTGAATAGATATGATGTAGAATGGTGAGGGAGGAATATTTCACCTCTGTGACCAAGATTGGACCCATTTGGGTGGGATATTTCACCACCGAGCCGATATGTAGGGTTTGTTAAGTCAAAACCCTCAAAACCCCCAAGTACATTGACTCACTAGCAAGAAGCTAGATATCAAAATGATAAGCAACATGATGACATAATATATGCCCCTATATCTATTTTATCCTCCTTGATTACCTTGTCTCTCGAAGTGACTTTTACTTTATTTAATTATTAATTAATTAATTAAATCACTTTAATTAATTAATTAATCATTTTACCTCTAGAAAGTGGTTTATCCTTCCTTGTGGCTTCTATGGCCACTGAAAGTCACTTCTCATCATCCTATCTTGTATTTATATTCCTCTCTACTCCGATGAGATATTACACTAATAGTTTCCTCCAAGTATTATGCCCAATATGACATCCTTAGTGAATTTAATTAACATATAGCCCAAAATAACTCAAAATTGCGGAAATCGTCGGAATGAAACGAAACCAAAGACAAGCTATACGAAATGGATAATGATGATGAAATAAGATGAGTGATGCAATTAGGGCCTAATAAAACCCCTCAATATCTCTTGTACTCGCTATCACCCCCGTTTGGCTACTCTGGTCAACATCACACTCTGTAATATAATGATGTCCAAAAGTGGGGACATTACAGTACTCTTTGTTAGAAAATTGCTTGTCCTCAAGAAATAACCGAGTCAATCCACATTTAATATCGGGGTCCCATGTCCACCCATGGGACACAAAGTAGGCTCCATCCAAATATGAACTATCATACACTCTACCCTTGGGTCCCATATCAAGACATGAAGTGCAATACCCTATGAGGCGTAATCCTGTAACATATCAACATCATGAGTCTCCTGCAAATGACACTTGGCATCAACCTAGAATAAGTCTATCATACAAGTCCATACCAAGACCAACATGGTATCCACCAAATGAACATTTTTCTTCCATAGTAGGGTACTACAAGACCTTAATGAATCACCCTCAAGTGATGTGCTCACCTCAATACTTAATTTCAATGGAAAGTCAAAGTGGCCTTTCCCTACTAAGATGCACTCGCCTTTGTCAGTCCATGAAATTCTCAGCCTTGGAATCCTCGGGTCCCATGTTATTCACTTCCCAGGATCACCATGTTGACGTTGCACTACTTTGATCATGTCTGTCTTCTCGTAGTATACATACTAGATCCCCCATTCCTGGGTCCTCATGCTAAAATACCTGTGAAAATTGGACCCGTTATCAAGAAGCTACACTTGTAAAAGTATCTTTGTGGAAGTAAAATCTTCTCAACCATCTCCATACTCGAACATGAGTATCAATAGGGAGAACCTATCTCGACTATTAGGAAAATCCCCTACAATCCCTCTTGAAACCATCTAAGAGTGAAGTATATTTCTCTTTGGCGAAACCTGGGCTATAATAAGATGAAACACCATACTAACCAAATGGACTTTCGGATCCCATGGAAAAATTGGAAGTTCATCACTTCCAATCCCCGCTAACTGCTCATGTATCATACTGATAACTGTCGGAAGCCCTCCATGCTCATCCCTATGAGAATATGAATCTTTGTCACCCTCTGATATATCTGTTATCCCATGGCCTAAGATGCTCACCATCATGCCCAAGGCCTCAAATGTTTGTCTCTGATGATCCACCCCTATTGTGTTGTATGCAATAAAGACTCTCTTGTCAGGTGGTCTTGACCTACCAAATATTCATGTCCCCTACCCCTTTATATCACCCCCTGTACTACTGTCAATGAAGAAAGTATAAGAAAAGTATAACAAACATTTCTGCAAAGGACTGTAGGACTGGAAAGTGTCATATACTTTGGTCAATCCCAAGGATTCAACCAAACTCTTTTCTACCAGTACCCATGATAAATACTCATATGTGGTCATTACTAAACCCCAAACATTAGGTACAACAAGAGGTAACTCTACAAAATGATGGTCAATCACTCCTATAGTTGATTCTATTGTGAAGGTGATCTCTCAAAACTATGTTTTGCTGCAAAGGAGAAGGATATCAATGGTCCACTAAGTCGGTCTCCTCCCTGAAATCTAATGCGTCCACCTTAATCCCACTATACATCTCTCTCATGATCATATGTTCAAGGTGTACTGGTGGATCATCCTATGTGTGGATATCAACCAATCCTAGAACACAAATGAAAGTGTCCTCATAACTGTCCCTAGCTCTAGAATCCTCATGTGTATGTGTACAACCGATTGTCTCAGAACTATCCATAAATGGTGGTCCTTGTGACACCCGAATATCCTCCAACAATGTAACTGAGGAATATATCTGACTCTCTGTCGAGATACATATGGTGTATCTCTGACCAGTCTCCTCAAGGAGCTTCTCCAATATGGACTCTAATTCTTAAAGGGCTATCTATGTGCCTTTCAAGAATCCTCATGTGCTTACCAACTCATGAGTGAGTCGGTCAACCTCCAAATCCTGCTCCCTTAAGGCCTCGTGACACATCCCACCAACATCCAATAGGTAATATCTATCCATCAACAAATATTGGTAGTCGACCCTCATCATAGTCACCATCTCCTTGAGAGTATAAAATTCATCCCTGACAAATCCCCCATCTGAACTATCATGTTCCATCGATTCCCTCCAACAATATTCTTCCACCAATGCATGTGTTTCATCAATGTGCCTAGTGGATATCATGATCATGTCCTCACTGATTCTCAATTGTCCTTCCAAGTATCGTAACTCATGATCAAATTCCTACTGAGGTGCTACCTCATGCTCCTCACTACTAGTGTCAACCATGGAATCCCCAACAACACTCTCTGCAAAAGGTAAGGTACTAAAATGATCATTGTCCTTTGTGCTATTGGGTCCTCATGTATGCTACTACACACCATCACCAATTGTTTCCCCCATCTGAATCACCTTGTATATTGTATGGGAAACTATATCCTCATGTGCAGTCACCCTGCTACTATTATATATGCCTAGATCCCATACAGATGTGTCCAAACACGTGCTATGATCATCTCGACCAATAAGGAGTGCATCGTCATTGTTGTTGACTGGTTTTGGAAGTGAGTGTCGCATCAAAATTTTCTTCTCCATAGCCTGATCAAATAATGGCGTCTCCAAAATAGGTGACTCAATATCCTCATGCTGATAGGTATGTGTCAGGTCTTCTGTCTCCAAGTCATGTCTCTCCTCCTGGGTCTACAGATCCATATTCCCCTGATGTACAATACTCACACAAGGCTCCTCCACCATATCATAGATTTCATTGATATCCTCATCTGTCATGGCTATCATAGGTGTGTGAAAAGATGAAAAATGTGTCATGGTCATCATAGGAAGCTCATCCTCCTCTATGAATTACTCCCTAAAATTCATGTCTACACCCAAGGGTAGGTCATATGACCTCCTAATCTCATCATGTCTCAGTGTTAACAGATGTGAATACTCACATGTGTCACCACTATGTTGAGGTGTTGAATCCTCAACACTGCCTGATGTGAAATATAAATAACATGTGCTATTATCCTGTCCAACCAATAGTCCCTCATATTCACAAGAGTCATTAGCATCACCATACTTCTCTAAATAAGCATCTACCGATGCATCCTCATATACCTCTTCCTCCTCACTGTCATAGTGCACCTCAACAATGTGCACCTTCCCTTTAACCCTACATCCTTGGTATGGCTCCCAAGTCTCTTTGCAACTGTAGCAAATTTCCTTGCATCTAATGGGTGTAGGTTTAATCTGTGCTTCCCTCCATCTAGCTTCTCTGGTTCTATTTTTCTATGCTATGTTGACCCAATATGTAACCTCATCTTTGCTCCACCTAGGATTTTTTATGGATATAAACTGTTGGAGTGTTACTTGAGCTGTAAAACTCTCACATAGGGAATAATATTACCATTCACAACATACAGTCTCTCTAGAAAAATCATTAGTATCCATCTCTCGTTATGGAATATGTTAATATTATGGTAGCTGTGGGAGGTATTTATCTCCACGTATAAACCTGACGAGAATAGAATATTCTGGGAAGCAAGAAGAAACCCTAATTAGTTGGCTAATAACCCTAGAAGACAAGTCATCTCAAGAGGATAACTTTTATTAGGTTATTAGCCTCCAAGAGAAGAAGTCGGCTAAAGGAAATACTATATACTAAGTAAATTGGCACCCAGAATGAGAATTCGGCCCAGGCAGTTTGCCAGAATTAGTATAAATATAGGAGGCCAGTCTTCATTCTGAAAATCATTCTCAGAACTACAGAAGCAACACTTGTGTGCATTGCAGTTGGTCAGTTTGTGCGCAAGTTTGGAGGAGAGTTGTTTTTGCAGCTACTACAGCTAGGAGATTTTGATTTTGGCTTGGACTCTCTCTTGGTTATGTTTTGGACTCTCTGATAAGATCTTGTTTCTCTTGCTTGGTGAAATATCCTTGGAGAAAGGTGCACCACCTTTGTTTGGCTATCCAGTCTAGGGTTTTCTTCTGGAATGATTCTCTGTCATGGTTAAGGTGCTTGGTTCGGCCTATGGTTGGGTGACAATATTGTTATATTGTCTATGGTTAAACAAGCAAATCCATTATATTCTAACAGGTTATGGGCCCACACCTCCTTCATTCAGTCTAACCACTAGAAGGCATCATAGCCATAAGGATACTAATCTCATTGAAGAATTGACACTAGGGTTTCTAGCAGGAGCAGTTACTAAAGCACTGTCTCTAGGGTTACTAGTAGGTGTAGTTGCAGAAACCCTAACCCTCTCGTTAAGGAACCTTAAGTCAGGGGATTGACCTAATTTCTAGATAGACTAGTGCGCCCTAGCCTAGCGCATCTTCTAGTTCTCTCAACAAGCTAAGACGTCATGTTTGAGTTTTTGGTCAATTATAGGGTTGACCAAGTCAAAGAATCCATGACTTACTCTATGAAATCAGAGAGCAATTTAGAAGGGGCTTCTAATTTCAGAGCATTGAAGACAAGGATTGATCTCATCCTTTTAAAGAACAAAGTGTTGTATATCGTGAAAGGAAAGATTGTGGAACCAGAGTTTGAAGAAGGAAAAGAGAAGGAACCGTAGAACATTGCAGTTATGGAGAAGTTCAAAGACAATGACATTAATTCCATGACTATCATAGTGGATTCTATAAAATACCACTTGATACCATACATCTCCCATCTTGACTCATCTAAGAAGTTGTATGATTCCCTAATAAATCTCTTCTCAGTCAGAAACATTGGACAAGTAATGAGTCTAAAAAATGAGCTCTATGACATGAAGATGAATGATAATGGAAACATAACGTCATAATTCATAAGAATCTCTCAGTTAAGAGATCATTTCAGAGAAGGAACTGGTAAATATAGTACTCAATGGTCTTCCCAAGACATGGGATGCATTTTCCGCAGGCATGAACACAAGGAAGGAGTATCCCACATTTGAATAATTTTGGACTTGTTGTGCACAATAAGAATAAAGGATTAGTGCAAAAGAGAAACCCCAAAAGAAATACTATGATCAAGCCTTCACAACAAGATTCAATAATTTCAGGAACAAAAGGAATTTTGGCTGAAGGAAGAAGCCAAATCAAGAGAAAGATATGTCAAAAATACAATGCTTCAACTGTCGAAAATATGGTCACTAGAAGAATCATTGTCCCAAGTTAATTAAAAGGAAGGAGACACACAAAGAATTAGTTGTCGAAGAAAGGAAACCCTCAAGAAAGAACAAGCAGGATAAAACATAATTCTTCTTATAAGACATGGTAACAATATTTTTCATAGTTCTTGTACATACCATGTTTACATAGTTTATGTGCATATCTTACATATCTATTTCTTAGAAGATAATATATTCAAAGAGAAACTATACATATGGAAGAACAACAATATAAGGATTACTATCACAATGACTACAAGTCAGGAAATACACATGAAAGGATGAAGTACATAATCAACCCCTGGTAACAATTCATGTGGAATCTATTACATAAGTAACAACTGGAAGATAATCAAAATCAATCTTGAAGAATCCTAGAAGAAGTAAAGATACAAAGAAGTCAACAATCAAGAAGCATGGACTCTGTTAGATGGAGGAATCTGATTATATGTTTCCAAAAGAAGAGCATGCATGAAGTAGGGATTAGGTGGGATTTAATCCTATGATCCATTGAAGATGATGAAGTATATATCCATGGTAGCATCCATAAAAAGCAGTACATGTTCAGTTTGACTTTAGAAGAATCCTTCTTCAAATAGAAGCCTTAAAGTATCCCTAGTTGTCCATTCACATCCATGATCCTATGATGAAAGGAAGAAGTTGGAATCTTCATGGAATGGAATCTATATAAAAATCCATGAAACCAATAGCTAAAGAGTAACATGAGGAATAACATGAAGATTCCAAGAAAGAAAGAAAATCTAGAACAACTAGTCATTGTATCGAGAATCACAAGACTACCATCTTGATATGAACTCACTAAAATCAATCACGCAGAGGAACTGAGAGTTGTGATGAAGAACAATGTATGGAAGACTTATAAATGAATGAATTGTGAGATCCATAACTAGAGGTTCTCCGATATGGAGGGAGAATAATATGATGATTGCTTGTTCCATTAAGCCAGACATACCTCTACATGAGCCATTATATCGTCCGCAATATCCATGGGTTGGAGTTAAAATCAGATGAATGCAAAGATTTTTCTCAAGAACAATTGAACAAAGAGTGTATGAAGAGAAACCTTAAGGCTTTGAGGTATACCAGAAAGAGACTCTTGTATGCAGATGGAAGAAGACAACTTGGTGGATAACCTCCAATGCACAATAGAAGTGTGGTGAAAACTTTCTATAACAAAGATATTGTATCAAGATGGTTACTCAAAACTTCAGGATGATGGATTGCCAATATATGAAAAAATCTCATGGTAGCAGAAGAAGTACCACCTGGATATGTTCCAGTTTGACCCTTTCCATGATGTTATGAGCTAGCAGGAAACAAAAGAGATGAATTCAACTATGATATATTGCAATGATCAGAACTATATTAAGCCTTCAGAGAAAACCAGTGTTCGAGAAAGACCAAAGTACATTGAGATCAAGCATTACATTCTCTGTGATGAAGTCCAGAAAAGAGAAAGTCGTTCTCCAATATATATCTCCACAGATGAGAAGATAAGCATATATTTTGGTAAAGCCTCTATCTAAGATGAAAGATTTTGCATACTCTAGTTGGAGCTTGTGGAGACAACTTCCTTATTGAAAAAGGAAGATATGACTCCAAGGTTGGGAGGGATCACTGATGTATTATTGATTTATGGAAAATCATTTTTCAAGTTCAAAAAATGGTCCAGGATGAGCAGTTACTTTCTAGTTTGGAAAGTGGTTCGAGATTTCTGACGGACACGCATTTTCTAGTTCGTAAAATTGTCCAGATTGAAAAGTTATTTTCATAATGAAAATGGTTCGATGGATTTTTGATGTACCATAGACAGTGATTCCCGTTGTGGTAAACATGGGGAATGGTCTAGGACAGTCTCTCTTCTTGATGATCACTCTAAGTAGTGGTCAATAAGACTGGTCCATCTCACTGAACAGTCATTCTTTTGAAGCTCACAGTTGTGAGAAGTTTCGAAGAATGGTCCATTTTGGAGGTTGGTGCAGGACAATAATTTCCTTAGGAAATGGTCCAGAAAATGATTCCCTAGGGAAGATTCATTCTCTCTAGGTTTCACTTTTTTTTGTGGCGGATGAATGGCCCAGATAGGTGAATGGTCCAGGTTCAGCAATCAGGGATAGGCATTCCCTAGGGCAGAATCATTCTCTCCAGGTTGCACTTTGTTTAGTGCCGGAGGAATGGCCCAAATAGGTGAATTTTCTAGGCTCATAAATCTGGACAGTTATTCTTCCTTGCTTGAGAAGAATAGTCTAGATAGATCATCATTGATGTTTTACCTTCTGAGGGAATATGCTCTTCATCTCATAGATGTGAGTGGAATAATGGCCCAGATGATTCAGTTTATATCATAACAATGTTTTATGTGCACGTTGATGCTATGATTGCTATGGAGACTGTATGTCTCTGGATAGTAGATGTATACTACTGTGGTGGATTTGTTCCACTGATTGTGACTATATGTCACTGATCAAGTATCTGTGTGCTACTTGGTGTGGCAGTGTACCACTGGATTGTAGTTGTGTACTACTATGGATAGACACGGTGTGTTATATTGAATGACATTGTTCTGATTTCCTTGAATACTATCAGTAGTGTTGGAAATGATTATCATCTATATGGTTGATCAATGGACAAAGATTTCGCATATGGAAAATGGTCTAAGACATTAATTCTTCTAGGACATATGTCTGGATTAGAAGAATGTCTCTTGTGTCACTCTGTGGAGTGAATGACTTATACAACATTATGTCTGATTATTCAGATGGAGTATGGTTTCGAGAGATGATGCAAATGATGACACTAATAGTGATGATGGTGCTCATGATCTAATCATGAGATAGTCTATATGACTATGTTGATGCTACTGGGTGAATGGTATGTTTGTTCTCAATACCATTACCTTCAATACATCCCTAGCTAGGAGGGAGTGCTAATATTATGGTAGCTAGGGGAGGTATTTACCTCCATGTGTAAACCTAATGAGAATAGAATATTTTGGGAAGCAAGAAGAAACCCTAATTAGTTGGCTAATAACCCTAGAAGACAATTTGGCTCAAGAGGATAAATTGTATTAGGTTATTAGACTCCAAGAGAAGAAGTCAGCTAAAGGAAATATTATATACTAAGTAAATTGGCACCCAGAATAAAACGTCGGCCTATGTAGTTTGCCAGAATTAGTATAAATATAGGAGGCCAATGTTCATTCTGGCAAGCATTCTTAGAACTGCAGAAGCAACACTTGTGCGCATTGTAGTTGGCCAGTTTATGAGCAAGTTTGGAGGAGATTTGTTGTTGCAACTATTGCAGCTAGCAGATTTTGGTTTTTTCTTGGAATCTCTCTTGGTTATGGTTTGGACTCTCTGATTATCTCTTGTTGCTCTTTCTTGGTGCGCTATCCTTGGATAAATGTGCACCACCTTTGTTTGTCTATCTAGTCTAGGGTTTTCTTCCAGAATGATAATCTATCAAGGTTAAGGTGCTCGGGGGTGGCTTCGGTCTATGGTTGGGTGACAATATTTCTATATTGTCTATGGTTAAATAAGCACATCCATTATATTCTAAAATAATACCCCTCATGCTAGGAGGAATCTTTACTCTGATACCATTGTAATGTTCCCAAGCCAAGATGCCAAGAACATTGTGTTTTTATTGATTTTTAGGTGTTTCTTGGTTGTGGCATTTCATCAAACACTTTGCAGATTTATGTCTCATGAGTTGTGATAGGGATTATAATGATGGTTCTTTATGTGTTTTTCAACAAGTAAAGATAGAAATGCATCCAAAAACATGTACACAACAAGAGACAATAGGAACAACTCAAGTAAATAGCACAAATACCTTAGATCTAATTTTATTATTAATAATAGCTAACCTCATACAAAATAGGATAGATCTGGAATACATAGAGTGTGTGCATGATATAAGCTCCAATATACAAGATAGAAAAATATCCAGGCTTCCAAAATCCTCTCTGAGCCGAAGACCAAGTAACACTACAATCCAATGGATACCCTCTACTATAACTGATGCTCTCTCTCTCAGAATGCGCAAGTCCTGGTTGGAATAGATCAAGGGAAGTACAGCCTCCTCTTTGATGGACTCAAAGCATTTAAAAACTCCATGAGAAGGTATATATGATGATGGAAATAAGGTATGATAATTCTTAGAGAAATAGATCAACTGGAAGACCCTCAAACTATAGTGTCTCCAATTACATATGCACCCCCCTAGATGAACCAAAACAATAACTCAGCCTCCAAGAATATGGCTACTAAATCCCCTACAGAATATGCCAAACTGTAGATCGGGCCAAGAGAATCCCCCTAGAAAAGTATCAGGCTGAAAAACGAAGAACTGACCCACCAAAAGCCTAAATCCTCAATCTACAGTGCGCCCTCCTCTCCTCCATCTTGTGCCAAGCTCCAATAAAAAATATGATAGAAAACAACCCTCCAAAAGAAGCTAAAGAAGGCGCCCTAGGCCATACCAAGAATAACCAAAAGATAATTTTCCCAAAATCCCCCTCCTCTTCCCAGATTGAGCTACTCTTCTCAATATGGTCTATCCTCCTACATGTAAACCCCCTGTAGTTGCACACCCCTTCTCTTCTATACCTGTAACTGATGTAGAATCCACCTGTGACTAAATAGATCTAAGGTAGAATGGTGAGGGTGAAATATTTCACCTCCGTGACCAATCTTGGACCAGGTTGGGTGGGATCATTCACCACCGAGCTGATATCTAGGGTTTGTTAAGTCAAAACCCTCAAAACCCCCAAGTACATGGGCTCACTAGCAAGAAGCCAGATATCAAAATGATAAACAACATGATGAGAGAATAAAGGTCCCTATATCTCTTTTATCCTCCCTTCTCACCTTGTCTCTCCAAGTGACTTTTACTTTATTTAATTATTAATTAATTAATTAAATAACTTTAATTAATTAATTAATGATTTTACCTCTAGAAAGTGGATTATCCCTCCTTGTGGTTTCTCTGGACATTGAAAGTCACTTCTCATCATCCTATCTTGTAGTGTTATTCCTCCCGATTCCGATGAGATATTAGACTAAGAGTTTCCTCCAAGTATTATGCCCGATATGACCTCCTTAGTGAATTTAATTAACATATAGCCCAAAATAACTCAAAATTATGGAAATCTTCGGAATGCAGTAGAACCAAAGCTAAGTTGTGCGGAATGGATCATGATGATGAAATAAGATGAGTGATGAAATTCAGGCCCAATAAAACCCCTCAATATCTCATGTACTCACTATCACCCCCGTTTGGCTACTCTGGTCAGCATAAAACTCTGTAATATAATGATGTCCAAAAGTGGGGACATTACAGAGAAAAATATGCTCCAACGAAGACATTTTCCACGACGCTAGGGGTTTTGGAGATGTTGATAGGAATTGTTTGAGAGATACTTTCCATGTTTCCCTCAACATATATTGAGTGCATAGCTAGAGAGTTAATAGGACGAGGGGAATCTCCATTCATGGTCGTAACGAACTCTCCCACATTTATTCTCTTGATCTCGGGTAAGAAATAAGATCTGTGGTGAAGATCATTCCAAGGTATGTCTGGTCCATTCATTACCTCCAGGATCTCCTTGTTAGAGGGAAATACTAATTCCAAAGGGTCGTGAGTGGCGAGAGAGTCTTGAGCCTAAATAGGCTCGAGAATAATATCTAGCTCCTGTGGGGGAGCCGGATCAGGATTGGACAAGGCTTTATAGACAATACTTTATGCAACCTAGGCAACATATAAGGGAATGGCCATGCCAAGGTGCCCTACCCCTTCCATCGAAGTTTATGGGGAAGGTAAAGTCCACAGATCATTAAAATAACTCATTCTAAAAGATGTGACCTGAAATATCGTAGCCTTCAGTTGGTTGGGGATACCTGAAACAAGCCTAACATCATTGGAAGGAGGCAGATAATCAAAAGTACCCATTAAATATGGAAACAATCTATCACCTAATTGACAGTACCTAGTTGTGGGTTGTAAATCATTGTGATCGCCCGATGAAGAGTTAGGATGAGAGAAGGATAACTAATCAACAATTATGATCTAACATTCATGAGGAAAACATAAGGGCCACAAAATGGTGTATACAACCGTTGTCATAATGTAGGTCCAACTCCATCCTAACAAAATATTGTAGTCGAGAGGCACATCGACTACTTCTACCTCGACGCACACAATATTTTCCTCCAACTACATGGGGAGAGAGGGAATTATACCATGTGATCTGAATGATAGATTTTCAATTGAAGTAAGCAACATGGGAGATAGAGACAAATCAGGTTGGCCAATGGCCTTCCAACATGAAAAATACATCATGCAAGTCAAGGCACCCTCATCAACCATCGTATGAAAAATGTTCCATGTTAATGATTTCATGGTGTACACCACTACTATCTAAAAAGAGACATGGTGATGAAGATGAGGTTTATGGTCTATAGGGTTAAAAATAATCATTCCTGAGTTATTAGTCTTGAAATCTCCCAAGGAAGACAACAACGCTTTTCTCTATCAGGGGAAACTATGGAAAACTTCCAAAGTAGACATTGCACAAGGATTTTGTGCCAAATCCTCCACGATGAAGTAATTCTAAGCATCCCTCACATTTGGGTCGTGAGAATCCTTTTTGAATGCAACTTTAGGGATGAGACTCATCATTTCTCCCACTTTCTTCTCAATTTGAAGAGGATTCAATGGGTTGGAGGCCTATTTTCCCTTCTCAACAAATTATGGCATTCCATAGTTATGAGCCTTGGTTTATAGATGAGCTTCATATTTCATCATATAAATGTTTGTGGCCTCATTTTTATTATTGGGCATGGGGGTTACCTGACTGCCCCCATGCACACTCGTGGATGAGGAAGCTTGAGCCATATTTTTCCGTTGTGAAAAATGGTTTGTCAACATGACAGGCTATTTTTGTGCTAGTATATTTTGGGCTTCCTTAAGCTAAGGGAATTGGTGAGTTAAGTGGTCGTCCATGCAAATATTACGAAGAAACTTCACCTTTCTCTTTTAATTTTTTCACTCAATAGCATTATTTGCAGCCTTCTTATCCCCCTTACCCTTCTTGTTTTTATCTTTCCTCTTTCCCTCAGTTTGTTGGTTACCCTTGGGATTTGTCGATTGCAGACTATGTACATCTAACATTTGGGTTACATGGGCAGCCGAGCTAAGAGTTTGGTTGGCCACAATCTATTGAATCGATAATTGTTGTAACCGATTAGACAACATATATGTGGGATTTCTCTATTCTAAGCCCACTATACCGTCGATGTGAGGCTTGTTGGCATGTTTAATAGGTAGATTATTCTTGACATTGATGGCAAGATCAGAGTATGCATCAATGGAAAATTAGGGACAAAGTAAGCTCGGGAGGAATTAGCGCAGAGTCGAACACGGTGCGAAGGTGTGCTTGTTCATTTGATGGGAAAAAAGTAGGCAAGGAAGACCAGCAGTGCAACGATGATTGAATGGCAAGATCAAAGTGTTGGTCAAAATCCATTTCGAGGTTTCGACTACTGGGATTTCGGATACCGCGAGTTGGATATGTCAAGAACTCCCACTATAGGAGTCCCGAAGTCGCAAAATGTGAAATCGCAATATAACTTGAACCATTGGATCAAGGACAAATCTGGACCGTTGATCCAAGAAGAAGATGCAGTGAAAGATCATGCTTTTGCTGACTGAAAAGTCAAAGGAATGAAATTCTCCAACCATTCAACTCGCGAAGTCACGAAATGAGAAATCCTAAAAACTTGAAATAGGTGCACCACTCGGAGTTTTGAATACTGAGATTTCGGTTACCGGGAGATAGAGATGTCAGAAACTCTCGTCATCAGGAGTCCCAAAGTGTCAAAATGCGAAATCTTGGAAACCCAAAAAATTCGCATCTCTTGGAGAGTTGGATACCAGAATTTTGGTTACCGAGAGATGGAGATGTCAGAGACTCTCATCAACAGGAGTGTCGAAATCGTGAAATGCGAAATGGTGAAATGATTTGATCCATCGGTTCAAGGAAATCATGGACCATTGATCTGAATCCATTTTGAAGTATTTGATACTGGGATTTTAGATACCGAGAGATGGAAATGACAAAGACTCTCATCATAAAGAGTCCCAAAGTCGAGAAATGATAAAATACTCCACACTAGAGTTTCAGATACTAGGAGGTTGAGAGGTCAAGAGTCAGGACACTGCATCACAGGAGTCCTGAAATCACGAAAATCGAAGTCGCGAAATACGATTCACCGAAATTAGAAACGCTGGAGTACCGGGCCATTGATCCAACTCCATTTCGGAGTTTTGGATACCGAAACTTGGAGGTGTCAAGAACGCATCACCACAGGAACACCGAAGTGTCAAAATGTGAAATCGTGAAAATAACTTTATGGATAAGCACTTGGTCTTGGCCATGGTCATATCGAGGAAGGAGCTACTCCATGCTAAACCCCATTTCGGGGATCGAGAGTTGGAGGAGTTAAGGGATTGACTAGAGAATCCTCGAAATGCAAAATATCGAAATGCAGTTTCGAACTAACCGATGGTCACCGTATGTGGTCACATCGACGAAATATGGGGGAAGGAGCTAGTGGAGACAAGCTCCTTTTTGGAGTTTCGGGGATCACGACTGGGAGTGTCGAGACACTTGGTCACACGAATGACGAATTTCCAAATGTCAAAATGCCGAAATAATGAAATGTCTATATAGTTGGTGGTCAGCGTCGATAGTCACGCAAGAGGAAGGATCTAGCATAGCTGGGATTTATTTCAAGGTTTTCACTGTAATTGGAAGTAAACTACTGATGGTTTCTGCCAGAGGTGTGGAGAAGACTTCTGTGTAACTGCCAGAGGAGTGGATAAGTCTAAGGGAAACTTCCAGTGGAATGAGGACTGGCCATAGAGGTGATTGACAGTTGGAAGAGCGTTTGAATACTGTGACTGCAACAGAGAAGTTAATCTCGTCTGTGCCAAAGAATACGATGAGTCTCATCTACCAGAGAGGCTGAGGAATCTTAGCATAACACCTAGTGATGTTGGATGCGTAGGTTTAACAGCCAGAGAAGCTGAAGAGTTGTCATGATGAACAGGCAGAGCACATGACATGCAGAACATGTAGAACCATTACATACGGTGAATGCACAAGATGCATAGGGAGTATAAGAATGTGGGACACAGAAGAGATTAGGTTTTGTTGCAGTGGTGAGGGATTCATCTATGAAGAAGGAGGTGGAGTGTAGTAGTAAAAGTGATAGAAGACATAAGGTGTAGTGAATGAGAATGGTGAAGAAAGAACAAGAGGTAGAAGAACAGAAAAGGGCAATGGAATCATGCAAAAAGACAGTGAGGAAGATAGAGAAGCAAAATCTTGCAGAATAGTGATGAGACTGGTAAGCTTTTGTTGAACACTATATCACTGTAATAAGTCTCAGTAATTGATATTCATAAATCAGGGTGGTAGGGAGGTACTAGGGAGGACTAGTGTCCTCAGAGGTTCAAGTGGGTGCTTGAACATAGGGAGTTGTAGCTTCCTTCTAGTTGGTGCTATAGAAACCAGGGAGTTGGTGCTTCCCTCTAGTTGGTGCTAGAGAAACCAGGGAGTTGGTGCTTCCTTCTAGTGGGTGCTAGAGAAAACAGAGAGTTGGTGCTCTCAGCAAGTTGCAGCTTTCAAAAACAGAGGTTGTAGCCTCACAATGAGTTGGTGCTCATATGTATGATAATGTAAAGAATGTAAGTAATACTTATCATATAAAGAAGAAGAGGTTTTTACCCATTATGGGTTTCCTCGGAAAATATTTGTCTCTGTGTATCTCATATATGTGACTGATGTTGAATGTGTCATTGCTTATTTCTCTGCATTATTGTGATCATCATTGAGTTCCTTGTAAATAATTTAAAAGAAGCATAATTGTTTAAGCACGTGAACAACTGATTCACCCCCCCCCCCTCTCAGTTGTTCAACAATTGGTATCAGAGCCAGCCCCTTTTATCTAAAGTTAGATACCAGAGCTTAAACATGTTAAGCCATGAAGGAAATTCAACCAATAAGGCCCCTCTATTCAATGGAACAAACTTTGCCTTCTGGAAAGTTAGAATGAGAACCTACATAATGGATTTAGGTGCAGATGTTTGGGATGTGGTAGATATTGGTTATGTGAAGCCAGTTGTACTAGACAATAAGGATGACAAACTAGAATTTAGCTTCAATGTTAAGGCTATGAATGCTATCTTGAGTGGGCTTGCAGAAGCAGAATTCGTAAAATTTATACATCTAGGAACGGCCAAAGAAATGTGGGACAAACTGATTAGCAGTTATGAAGGTTATGAAAAGGTAAAGGATGCCAAGCTTCAAACCTATAGAATACAGTTTGAACAGCTGAAGATGAAGGAAGATGAAACTATTGGAAAATACTTTCTGAGAGTAGAAGAAATGGTAAATGCAATGAAGGCACTTGGTGAAACAATTGAGGAACCTTCTTTAGTTCAGAAAATCTTGAGATCTCTCCCAGATAGGTTCAACCCTAAGGTCTCTTCTATAGAAGAACTTAATGATCTAAAAACCTTGGAGTTTGATCAACTTCTAGGAACATTGACTGCATATGAAATGAGAATAGTTAAAGATAAACCCAGCTCCAGAGAAGAATCATTTAAAGAATACAAGAATGAGGATTCTGAGCTCAATGAAATTGAAGAAAAAATTGTGAAGAGACTGAAGAAGGGATTAGGAAAATAAAAGGTAAACTGCCTTTCAAATGTTTCAACTATGGTAGGATAGGTCATTTTGGAAATAAATGTTCCCACAAAGGAAAGGATCAAGCATATGATGATGAGGAGAAGTACAAACATAGAAATTTATTTAAAGAGAAACACTTTAAGAAGAAAATTATGTGCGTAAACAATGATGATGATCCTTCAGATGATGAAGAAAATGACTCCTCTATTGAATATAAACTAAATGACTTCATACTTATGGCCAAAGAGGATTATGATAATAATAGCACAGGGAGTGATGTTAATGAAGAAGAAGTTGTGGTTGACATGGAAGGAGAACTGATCAGTGCACTAGAAGAGATTGACAGACTAAGAATCAAGAACAGAAAGAAAAGACAATTGTTGATACAGTTCGAGAAAGATAGTAAAAAACCTGATGAAGACCTTGTCTTACTAAAAGTAGAATTAGAAGAGGTAAAGAAAATCAAAGACATTCTGAAATGACAGTTATCAGAAAAGAAGGCAAGATGTGAAGCATTAGAAGAAGAAGTAGTGAAAAATGGGAAAGAGATGGAGAAGTTTCAAGCCTTGTATAATCAGAATCTGTCAGGTATCAAAGCCTTAGAAGGATTAGCCACCATCCTAAATCAGCAAAGGAATCCATAGTTGGAAAAAGGTTTGGGTTATGAAGACGGATCAGATAGTGGCAAGACAAGAAACGAAGAACCCATCAAGTTTGTCAAATGTACAACCAATAACAACAACGAACCTGTAGGAACAAAGGAAGACAATTAGTTTCCCATGATGAGTAAGGAAATAGATGCCAAAACTGAATCTGTAGAACAAAGAAGTAATGCACTCACTGCTGAAAGACGTCATCAGCCTGGAAGAAATCGATTTGCACAAAGAAGACAACCATTTCCCAGGTACAAAGAAATTTTCCATGGCTATTGTTTCTACTGTTCTAACTTTGGTCACAAAGATGTAAATTGTTCCTTAAGACTTAGACATGAGCAATTAAGATTTCAAAGAAATAAATACTTCCCACAACAAATAATGATACAGTCAAGTAACAATCCTTGACAGACTTCAAATTGCCAAATTAAGTCTAGACACATACAACTAAGGAGGCCAAGAAATAATCAACAGTCAATAAGTAGACAACACTACAACAATAAGTTTGACCTATTGAATAATGAGATTGAATGTTATACCTGTCATAACTTTGGACATAAATCTATTGACTGTCGATTAAGGAACTATGAACCAAATTCGAAATCCCCCGCTGAAAATGTCAAGTTTTGGAAGAAGAAGGAAAGTGACAAGTGTGGATTAGTATTGTCCGCTCAAAGAAAAATCAACCCTTGGTATATAGAAAGTGGATTCTCCAAACACATGACGGGAGACAAAGGAAAGTTTCTATCTCTAAGTGAAAGAAAATCAAGAAACGTAACCTTTGGAAATGATGCTCCAGGGAAAATAAAGGGCAAAGGGATGGTGAGCTTTAGGTAATGTAAAAGGAAAATCCCAAGATGTTCTACTTGTGGATGGGATGAAACATAATCTTCTCAGTGTAATTCAAATGTGTGACAGAGGATGCGAAGTGTTGTTCACGTCCAAGGACTACAAGATAAAGTCTGTAAACTCGGGATAAGTGGTGGCCAAAGGCATAAGGACAGAAAATAATGTGTATGTGCTTAAAGAAAATAGAGAATAATTTCATCTAAGAAAATATGATGAAAGTTGGTTATGGAATAGGAGACTTGGACATATAAACTTTGACCACTTAATCAAACTCAAAAAACTCGATGTAGTAAAAGATCTTCTGAGAATATCAAAGCCCCAAGATTCAATGTGTAAACCCTGTCAAGTAGGGAAGAAAAACATGACACAGTTTAAGTCCAAGAGCTTTACTTCAATGGAGAAAACACTCCAACTAGTTCATATGGATTTATGTGGACCATCAAGATAGGAAGGCACAGGGAAAGAAAACTACTTCATGCTGATTATCGATGATTACTCCAGACTTACTTGGGTTTCCTTTCTCAAGGAAAAGGTTGAAGCATTTGAGAAGTTTAAAATATTTAAGTATTTAACTGAGACTCAAATAGGCAAGAGATTAATGGCAGTAAGATCAGACTGGGGAGGAGAGTTTATGTCAAGAGACTTCAAGGAATTATGCGATGAGCATGGGATCAAGAGAGAATACACAATCCCAAGAACTCCACAATAAAATGGAGTTGTTGAGAGGCAAAACAAAACAGTGCAGGAAATGGCCAGGTCAATGATGAATGAGAATAACATTGGCCAAACCTACTGGGTAGAAGCAATACACACAACAGTTCATGTTCTTAACAAAGCTCACCTTAGACCAAAAAGTGACAAGACACCTTATGAACTATGGTTTGGGAGACCTGTTTCAATTAAACACTTCAAAGTATTTGGGAGTAAATGCTACATAAAGAATAATGATGAGAACCTCCACAAATATGATGGCAGGGTTGATGAAGGCATCTTCTTAGGGTATGCTACAAATAGTAAAGGATATAGATGCTATAATAAGAGGCTGCATAAAATGGTTGACTGTATTGATGTAAAAGTTGATGAAGGAATCCCAGTAAGAGAGATGTACAGTAATGAGTCTTCTATAGAAGACACAACTAAAGCTGAAGATGAATAGGTCCAAGAATCACAAAATGAAGAATCTGAAACAGATGAAGACTCAGACACTTAGACAGACTCAAATCAACAGTCAACTTCAAATTCCTCCTCCAGAATCATTCAAAAGAATCATCCTTCAAGTCAGATAATTGGAGAAAAAGACAAAGGTGTACAAACCAGGAGAAATCTAATCAAAAACACCGAACAATCTCATATAGCCTTCATATCCATGCTGGAACCCAAGAATTTTAATGAAGCCAACAAATATGACCATTGGGTTAAAGCAATGAATGATGAACTTGATCAGATTGAGAAAAACAATATGTGGGAGATGGTTCAGAGACCGGAAGGTAAAAATATCATTGGTTCCAAATTGATCTTTAAGAACAAGTTGAATGAGCAGGGACAAGTTGTTAGGAACAAAGCAAGATTGGTCTGTAAAGGATATGCTCAAAGAGAAGGACTGGATTTTGGTGAAACATTTGCGCTCGTAGCAAGGTTGGAAGCTATCAGAATATTTCTTCCCTATGCTTGTCATAAAAGGTTTAAAGTCTATCAAATGGATGTCAAGTCATCTTTTATAAATGGAGATTTAAATGAAGAAGTCTATATGGAACAACCAGAGGGTTTCAAACTATCCGGTAACCCCGAATTAGCATGCAAGATGAAGAAAGATTTATATGGGTTAAAACAAGCCCCTCGAGCCTAGTATCACAAACTGGATACGTATCTTAAAGACAAAGGGTTCAAGGGATGCATCTGTGAAGAACGAGGTGGAGTGTAGTAGTTGAAAGTGATAGAATACATAAGGTGCAGTGAATGGGAATGGTGAAGAAAGCACAAGAGGAAGAAGAACAGAAGAGGGTAATGGAAGCCTGCAGAAAGATAGTGAGGAAGACAGAGTAGTAAAATCTTGTAGAATAGTGATGAGACTGGTAAGTTGTTGTTGAACACTATATCACTGTAATAAGTCTCAGTAATTGATATTCATAAATCAGGGTGGTAGGGAGGTGCTAGGGAGGACTGGTGTCCTCAGAGGTTCAAGTGGGTGCTTGAACACAGGTAGTTGTAGCTTCCTTCTAGTTGGTGCTAGAGAAACCAGGGAGTTGGTGCTTCCTTCTAGTTGGTGCTAGAGAAACCAGGGAGTTGGTGCTTCCTTCTAGTGGGTGCTAGAGAAAATAGATAGTTGGTGCTCTCAACAAGTTGCATCTTGCAAAAACAGAGGTTGTAGCCTCACAATGAGTTGGTTCTCATATGTATGATAATGTAAAGAATGTAAATAATACTTATCATATAAAGAAGAAGAGATTTTTACCCTTTATGGGTTTCCTCGAGAAATATTTGTCTCTGTGTATCTCATATATGTGACTGATGCTAAATGTGCCATTTCTTATTTCTCTGCATTATTGTGGTCATCATTGAGTGCCTTGTAAGGAATTTAAAAGAAGCATAATTGTTTAAGCATGGGAACAATTGATTCACCCCCCCCCCCCTCTCAGTTGTTTAACAAGGCCCATACTTCTATTTGTATTTTTTAAGAGTCAAGAATGGTGCATCAGGTAAGATCTTGTATAGAATACCAAATTGAGAGTAAATCAACTCCAATTGCTAGGCTCTCCTGATATCCTCATATTTAGAAAAAACTCTGGATGTTGCTACATCTTTGGACATGCAAGGAACCAAATAATTTAGGAACCACTTGAGAAAAAATGTTGGTGGGACCTTGACTTTAATCAAACTCTTTCATTTTATCCACTCTCATATGTGATCTGAGATATGGTCATCTTTCCTCTTCTTCAATTTGGCCAGAAACTCGGTGTTGACATCGTATCTTACTGGTAATTGGAAATGGTTTAAGAAAACCATAACCAAGTCATTAAATTAAGAATACTTTGAGCTGTCGAGCTCCATATACCATTTCATGGCACACCCTATACGAGTGATTTGAAACAAGTGCAACTAAATGGAGTCATCCTTTAATGAGTTGGATGACCACCATAAGTGAAATTTCATCACATGATCACCTGGATCTTCGCTAGGTTTGCATTCAAACTTATGGATGTCTGAGGGAAACCTAGTCAAAATGGGGGGCCAACGTGGATCATGAAATATCGGGTCATTTAACAGTTTTGACAAGACTGGAAAATGTAGATTTGCCAAAAAAGGTAGTCTTGGTTGTGGTGTATTTACATGAAAAGAGGGGCCTGGATTTTGGTTGGCACTAGGTTACCAGGAAAATTTTGACTAATGCAAAGGTTATTGGTAGAGACCATGGTGGCCTTGTCTAGAAAAAGGGACTTTCATTTGATGCTACATCATCTGATGATTCCCGAAGTCATATGACATGGCTTGTGCAAGGATTGCTCCTTGTATAGTGTTCCAAGGAGCTTGGCTGGAAATTCCCCCAGCCGATCCTCCTGGAATAGGTATTGAACCCTATCTGGGGTTCCATTAACTGTGGGAGGGGTTTCCTCTGATTGACATCCCTTGCAAGGGAAACGAGCCCTACCAAGTATTCCCAAGACCTTCTGAGGAGTGAACTCCTGTCATCACTCTCTATGAAGGAATGAAACCTTGCGTAGGGTTTTGTTGACCAAAGATGGGGTTTACACCAGTAGAGAAAGAAAACAATGTAAAATAATTATTTCCAAACATCTCAAACAAAGAAAAAGGCATTGATCCCACCAGAAATTTGTATGATTGAGGTCCATAGCTCCCTCCACTGAACAAACTATAGTTGGTATTAAACTCAATCAGCTAATGAAAAGTTCCTCCGAGAAAAGGGGATAGAGGAGGGATGTGACCTCCACCATAAGGAATGGTGTTGAATGGGGAAGTGGTGCCCACAACGGCTCCTTGCAAGGGAGCATTAGATCTCGTTGCCCCTAGACCAATGGTATGTATAGTAGAGTAGGTGAGAACTCAGTTAGAGTCAAAACCTGACATCCCATCTGAAAAGGGAGTGTCAGACGCCTTGTGAATATAGGGAACAATGGTCAAAGTCATCGAAGGAATTGTGCCACTATCGTGATGGGAGTATGAGGACTCCTTGATGAAGTACCACCACTTTCCTCCATCACCGCTTGCCGAAAAAAATATCGTCACCTCGGGAGGGCCTACCTAAATTAAAAGAGACGCAGATGAGTCGATGATCAGAGGACTTGATAGCCTAGAACCTTCAGTCTCAAGGTCTGAAACAAGTCTCGAGGTATGAAATAATGGATTCCTTCGGTGCAGGAAAGTCTTCTCTCGGATATGGCTTGGGTGTAGTTTCCTCTAGCCCAGTAGCTTTGAATGAGCCTTATTTATCTAGCATGCGCCTCAATGGTGGCATAGCTGACTTCAAAGTAACTGGCAATAGGCCCTGAAGCCTACGTGAATGACAAATATGTTGATCTTCCACCTTGTGAAATGATCAAATGACATTGTAAGTTTTAGCTAGCACGAAACATAGAGTACACACTAAAATTTCCTAAAGGAAAATCACGCAAACAAATGACTAGTAGGAAGAATAGTTTTGCCAATTGACACTAGAGAAGCTTATCGGTGAAAGTGTAACTCGAACACGGAAACACCCT
This sequence comes from Picea engelmannii, assembly GCA_009831015.1. Lineage (NCBI taxonomy): Eukaryota > Viridiplantae > Streptophyta > Pinopsida > Pinales > Pinaceae > Picea > Picea engelmannii. The sequence continues at coordinate 483,189 of ML776960.1, forward strand.
TCAGGCATACTCTGCAAATCATGATTCGACGTCTACCCTGGGTAATGCAGTATACCCCCGTAGTCACCTGTGTAAGTCCCTAAAAATAGGAAACTATGTTTCTAGCTCGTAGTCAATCACTAGGAGGGTACAGTCATCATTCAGGCTGATCACAATGAGAAAGATAACAAATTCCAAAGCCCATCAAGGGTACCAAAGGAAAATGGTCTGGAAGGTCACTTAGGGTGTCAAATGGATTCAAGGTCCACGAGGCTTCATAGTCAAATGCAATCAGTGTAATTCCCAAGAATGACCCTCAATATACAATCCCCACTACGCTTTGGTTGGCTTTGGAGGGGTATCTCCTCTACCTTTCCTTACAAAACGTCATGTTTTTCCCCTTTGTTAGAGGGGGGTCTCAAATGACTCTTACGGAACTGGATTTATAACACTCCCTATCACAAACTCCTATGTTTTTTTAGGCAGCCTTGAAGAGTTTCCTCTTCACACCTATTTCAAGGCCCTAGAACCTAGACTACTTGGTGAATCATACAAACAAAAGGTCTAATTGATTTTAAGTGCTAAGCATTGATTTATATGGCATTGACTTATTAAGAAGGGTATGGATGTGCAACTTATGGTGTTTGGAAGAGACGAAAGAGAAGAAAGAGTTTAGAGCATTTATGAAAAATAAAACTAGATACTTCAAATTGAAAGAAATGTCTTGTAAATATTTATAAATAAAAACTTCTCAAAATACTATTTCAAGATCCTGTAATGCAAAATTTTCCTAGAATGATCTTTTCATTTTAAGATGCAAACTACTAAACCTTCAGGGAAAAAACAAGAAAGGAACTTTGAAAAAGAACTCTTTTCTTTTGCAAAAAGACAACTGTTGGGCTCCATTTTTGTCATATTTTTCGCCATACAAATACACTCATCATTACACCTCCCCGTATTTCATCAATAATATATCAATAATTACACCATAAACCTCCATTATCTCTTGTTATTCATCCTATGTGGTTAATACATAACTTTCCATATTTTTAGTGATTAAAAGGATGATTATACAATAGTTTTGTTGATCATGGTTTAATCCTATGTTTCTATGTCCAAACAATATGTTCCCGCACTCCAAGTCATTTGGTACCAGAAAGTTCTACAGTCAATTGGTACCTACACAGTCATCTGGTACCCACACTCCAGGTCATCCGGTACTCACACTCCAAGTCATCCAGTACCAGAAGGTTCTACAGTTAACAGGTACCTCCACAGTTATATGATACCCACACTCCATTTCATCTGGTACTCAACTCGTCCGCTACCAATTATGCACTCATCCGGTACCAATGTTGTGCTCGTCTGATAGCAACATCAACAACAGTCTCGTACTAGAAAAAATTCAAAACATTGAAATGCTTCTGGAAGAAAACTGAGGACATGGGTTTTGTCCAGAACATTGTTTACATGTAGAAATGTGTGTCATAATTCACCCAGCTCATAAATGTGGACATCCAACTCAGGAGGAATAATTATGCAAAAATTAGCAAAAATCTCAAACTACCAACTTGCACCTCGAATCTCGTGCAGATGACATCAGATATAGACATGATATGAAATACGTTTTGTCTAGAATGTGGAAAATTGAGTAAGACTTGGGCTCTTTTTCAAAATGAAAATTAGTTTGGAGGATATGGGTGGATCCCTAACTCGAATATGCATAAATTATACTAAAACCTAGATTTTTTAGGATTTTATCTAAAATTGTAAATTTTGAAATCAAAGGTTGGGGATTCAGTCCCATCTTCTCTTCAATGATTTTTATGTATAAATAAGAGTTATAAAAGGTTGAGAGGGGTATCTATTATCATTTTGTAATGGAGGAGATATATCCATTATTGTGAAGAATATTGAACATATGGAGGAGTGCTTGTAATTCCTTGGAGTTTTCAACTAATAAAACGATTTGTTGTTCTGGTACATGGTGTGGATTAGTCCTTACAAAGGCCAAGTTTGGAAGGGCCCCAATCCTGTGGTATGTGTTGTGTTGTTTTATAGATAAGGTAGAATACTAGATTTACATTTTCTGAGAGTCTTTAGATCAACATTTTATATTCTTATTTGTTGCATAAAGAAGTTTTGTAGAGGTTATTTATCTTCATAGAGATTTGATTATTATTTTCTTTCAATTTATTACATTTCGATTGTGCTCTTTACATTTTATTTGAAAACTAAAAATCAGAGATCTTACCCTTCGATTGTGTGCATTTAGAAATTCATATGATAGGGTAGGCTTAATGATTTTCGAAGTGTGATGTGTTCATTTCAAAAACAAAAGAAATACAAAGTACATTGATTCATATCGTTGCTTGAATATTTCTATTATAAACTATTTGATAAACAAAGCATAGTATCTGAATAACCCTAACATTCTAAAGAAATTTGGGACAACAATGAATACAAATCTATGTGAGGCACATAAAACATTTAGAATTGAATATCACACTCTTAGAATTGCAGATTTGTTCTATATTGAATGGTAACTAAATTAATAAGTAGGGTATGTTCTTAATGCATTTCACTTGAAGCACGATTTATGAGTTGAAAACTTCCTTATATCTTTAGAGTTTCTTCTGCATATTTTTCCTTGTAAAGTTGCTTTTCTTTTGCAATTATTTTGGCATTATACTTAGCTCTATTTCTACATTGGTTTCTGATTTTAGTTTGCATTATTTTTGTACCAGTTGTTGTTTGGTGTGGATTTAGATTTTGTAGATTTATTTTTTTAGATATCCTTTTCTGCTAAACTTGGTTTGTCACTTGCACCCGCAACACTTGATTTGATTGTTCCTATTTCTCTAGAATATAAATGTTTTTAAATAAGTAGGAAATATTTAATGTTGATTAGTGTTGAATGATTTTGAATTTCTTATAGCTTCAATCACCAACGGGTATATTAGAGGTCTAACTCATGAGATATGGCCTTCCCGTGTTGGAATTCTTCCCAAGGTGTTAGTTTATTTCCTGTCATTTGAATTCATTCCCATTTGCTTTTTTCTTTTATTGTATTTAAGTGTGGATCCACTATAGGAAATAATCATTGAGGGAAATAAAACTTATTTAATATACTCACGATTAATCACACGAACATCACTCCGTGTGCATGAAAGAATTTGATCTAATCATTTATAGCACTAAGCTATTCCTATGTCCCAGTAATGAATCCTTAGTGTTAATTTTCTGTAGTGTGGGATTGAAGATTGTTTTGTCGACTTTAGATTAGGTTAGCCTATGCTATGTTCCTACATTTCCTATGCCTGCACCTCAAATCTTACGAGCCCTGGTTGATGATTTAATGTGGGAATTAATAGTGCATATATTTAGCCCAACATTTTGGCACTGTTTACTAGGAGGTGCTAAAGGGATTATAGCATAGGTAGGTTGCTTTTATTTCTCAAAATCCTTGAGTCTTCCATTCATGCAAGTGTGTTTATTTTCATGCAAGTGTGGTGATATTTCAAGGATGACCTAAGGGTGGAGAGAAGATGGTAAGACGTGAGGGAAGAGTCCATGCATCCACTTTAGTGGGGTTTCTCCAAAGTTAGGTTGTCCTATTCCTTTTAGTAGTTAGAATTTATTTTTTATTAGCATTAGCCATTTTTTTATATATATGAGAAGATAAGCTAACTTGTGTGAACAGATAACTTGGTGACAGCAAGGTTCTAGTAGCACGAAAACTCTTCAAGTATATAATTGGTTTCCTTACATTTTCTTTTATTTTGTTTATTTTTATTTCTTTAGAATTTTTATAAAGTTTTTGGGAACTGTAATAACCCCCCCTCTACACTAGTCCATGTGTGAAACATGACCCACCAACCAGCAACAATAATTCAAAGATGATTAAGAGTTCAACAAAACTCTCTCAAATCCTAGCAACAATTGGTATCTCAATCTCAATCTCTTGGGAAGAAACAATCTTGACAACAATCAAGAACTTAAATGTCACTCTGCATCCACAAGAATATATAGAAGTCTCCTTTGATTCCCTTTGTCAACCTATATGAGAGACTAAAAAATCATGGACCACATTCGATGGAGATCCACCATTAGAACCTAAGATCAAGGAGTTTTTTATATTCCTTTCTGAAGATCTTCCATGCACTGATGAGACTAGCTATTTGAAAGAAGATGATCTTCCTGGCATGACAGAGGGAGACATGCAAAGTGGTATAAATGACGAAGTGAACCAAGAACATCATGACTATATCAAACATTGGTTCCAGACAACAACCAGATTGAACCACCACTCTCTTATTTAACAACTCTTCACATCATCAGCAAAGAAACTGGTTCTTCATACTTTGGTATACATTAAAGCTTATCTTTCAAACCTGAGTATGAATGTATTTCTACACCTATTATGCACGTGGTTACATTGGAAATATTCTTACACGTGAAATTTAATTTCTTATTCTTAGATAGGATAGACTAAAAGTTGCATGTTAGTTAACCTAGTTCTAAATAAATGCAACATCGTTTCTTTTCAAATAAATGAAATGAGATGAATATAATATTGGTGATATAATATAAAAATCCAAAATAACTTAAGATATTTATTCTTATTATTACATACATATTTCTAACTATTAATACTAACAGTTGCTCATAATCCTAATCTTTAAAATATTATGGGGATTCACAAAATCTTTAAGGTATTCATAATGATTCCCATAGGTAACTTGTACATCCTAGTTTCATATCAAAACTTGTTATTCAAGCATTCTTATCAAATAGTAGTAGGAGAGTGAATGCAACTTCTACTTGTGAGGGAACACAATCTTATATGGAGAAGATGAACTTTGGGACTAGAGGCACCTTTAGGTCATTCTCTCATGGTATCATCCACCACACATTAAGTAATTTTGACCATGATATGTCTTTCGACTAATCTCAATACATAAGTCTATTTTTCATATGAACAATCTTTTATGGGAAATCTATAAAATATCTTCCAACTAAATACCATCCCATCCTGTAAAAAGGTTTTCAAAGATGATTCCCCATTCACCCATCCAAAATAAGTCTATAAATTTTGTCTTAAGGGTAAATATTGGGATAAGAGACTTTGATGGAAAATGGGTGTAAGAGGCTAATTCGTCGGGATACTGAATAGGTCTACTCGCAGCGGGTACTGACCTGTGGTATAACTAGGCAAACCCATCAGGTTACTGAAGAGGCTCGTGGGAAATTGGGCATTACGCTCGAGAAGAATATTTATTAGATGTCAAAATTACCCCATCGAAGTAATGAACAGGCTTGCTGGCAATGGGTTCTGATTTTGATGTCTTTCATTATGCCTAATCTATCTTTGTCTGTATGAAAAATATACTTGTGTAAATGCTTAAGAAGAAGCATGCATGGTTGAACAAAAGTCTAATGAAACTCATCTAATTTTCATTTGAGAATGTCCATAAGATGGTATTAAGACCCCGTCATTCATACCCAGGATGTCATTTTCCTAGAGGTGGGACTCATGAGTGTAGGATTCTAATAAAATCAAATGCGAACTTTATCAATATCACTTGAATGATAGAAATTCTCTGAGAAATTAAATAGGGATGATTGGTTTCATATCGATTTCTCATTTATCAAATACCACTTATCTCCTCATGTTTACCTATTCAAGGATGAGAGGAAAAATCCCCCATCATAATTAACATGGTTTCTTGAGCATACAATTGTTAATGATTGATGAAATCGTATGTAATAAGTAATTTAGGAATTTCCTTTATGCTTATAATGTTTTAAAATCAATTTCATTTCCAAATTTACAAGCATGGATAAATTTTAATTTTTGGTTGTTTCTTTAAGCATGAAATCAATGTATATTTCTTATCTCATAATAACAATATTGGTTTAAGTTATTTTGTATTTTTATGTTCCAGTACTGTTGGTACAGAAACCAATAGGTTCCTGTACCAACAATACAAAAATATAAATATTTTTCGATGGTTCTTTTTGCGGGATATTTTCAACATCTCTTAGTTTTGACATACTTCACTTCTATCTTTCAGTTCACATGCACCAGTTCCACATAGTCCTCTTTCATCTTCCAACAATTTTTTTGCTAATAAGAGTTTGCATGAGGACATGCAAACCAACAGGCATGGGAGAGAGAGAGACAAAAGTAATCTCAACAGATCAACATTCATCAAATTTCTCCTAGATATCCATCAGTTCTCATCCTTGCTCCACTCCATATTTAAATTTCAACATTCTACATCATGATTATGTAGACATTTCATCATGTTCTGCATAGTTTTCACTTCAACATGCATTAGAATTCAAAGCAAGGGTAACTTGAACTAAAACTGGTACAAATATTTTTAATTTACTAAGAACTTGGAAAACATAATGCATAACCACTATTAACCACTCCACACTCCACTATGAATTATCACAACTACTCAGTAAACCCTCCATCTTCACTCCACTTTTCATAATGAACAATATACTCTGATGATAAGACCAAGTAATGAAAAGGAAATATGTGGTATAAAAATACTAAGCAACATCTATAGTGTCTTCTCTTTGTACATCATAAAACATTCTTAAGCCATCTCAAAGAGGATGAAATCATTGTTGATTATCCAAACAAAGAACCAAAAAGTAAATATTGGTCTTAAAATTGATGTAAGATACAGAGTATAAAGGTGTCCAAGTTAATACGACCACCATCACCATCATTTTATAAACCATTCTCCACATGCACACCATTCACCATCACTCTGATATCCCATCCACTGCTTTTCCTCCATTTTTATGATAAATTTTTTTTTTTCTGTTTGAAATTCAATTTGTGATAGTTTCCAAAGTGTCATTCCACAATAACCAACACCTACACAAAATAAACAATGTCACATAAATCTATAAGCAGAGTATCATAAGTTCTTCACCTTGTTTTCATCAGGACATGCAAATCCTTGGGTTTGGGGGTGTGTTCGGCTCCTGTCTTGTCATACTTTCTGCCATACAAATACACTCATCATTACACCTTATCCCCGCATTTTGTCAATAATATATCCCTAATTACACCACAAACCTGCATTATCTCTTGTTATTCATCCTATGTGGTTAATACATAATTTTCCATATTTTTAGTGATTAAAATGATAGTTATACAATAGTTTTGATGATGATGGTTTAATCCTATGTTTCTATGTCCAAAAGATATGTTCCTGCACTCCAAGTCATCTGGTACCAGAAGTTTCTACAGTCAACTGGTACTCGCATAGTCATCCAGTACCCACACTCCAGGTCATCCGATACTCACTCTCCAAGTCATCCGGTACCAGAAGGTTCTACAGTCAACTAGTACCTAAACAGTAATTTGGTACCCATAGTCCATGTCATCTAGTACTCAACTCATCAAGTACCAATTATGTGCTCATCCGATACCAATGTTGTGCTCGTCCGGTACCAACATCAACAACAGTCTCGTACTAGAAATAATTCGAAAATTTGAAATGCCTCTAGAAGAAAATTGAGGACATGGGTTTTGTCCAAAACGATGTTTACATGTGGACATGAGAGTCATAATTCACCAATATCACATGTGTGGACCTCCATCTCAGGGGGAATGATATTGCAAAAATTAGCAAAAATCTCAAACTGCCAACTTGCACCTCGATTTCTGTGTAGATGGAATCATATATAGAAATTCTACGAAATGGATTTTGTATTGAATGTGGAAAATTGAGTAAAAGGTGAGAATGTTTTCAAAATGAGAATCATTTTGGAATATATGGGTGGATCCCTAACTCGAATCTGTCCAAATTACAATAAAACCCATATTTTTGAGGATTTTATCTAAAATTGTAAATTTTGAAATCAAATCTTTGAGATTCGGTCCCATCCTCTCTTCAATGATTTTTATGTATAAATAAGAGTGATAAAAGGTTGAGAGGGGTAGCTATTATCATTTTTTAATGGAGGAGATCTATCCATTGTTGTGAAGAAGATTCAATATATGGAGGAGTGCTTGTAATTACTTGGAGTTTTCAACTAATAAAAGGAGTTGTTGTTCCTATACATGGTGTGGATTAGTCCTTACAGAAGCCAAGTTTGGAAGGCCCCCCATCCTTTGGTATGTGTTGTGTTTTTTTATAGATAAGGTAGAATACTATATTTAAATTTTTTGAGAGTCTTTAGATCAACATTTTATATTCTTATTTGCTACATAAAGAAGTTTTGTTGAGGTTATTTATCTTGCTATGGATTTGATTATTATTTTATTTCAATTTATTACATTTTGATTTTTCTCTTTACATTTGATTTGAAAAATAAAACTCAAAGATCTTACCCTTCGATTGTATGCATTTAGAAATTCATATGATAGGGAAGTCTTAATGACTTTCAAAGTGTGATGTGTTCATTTCAAAAACACAAGAAATACAAAGTGCATTGATTCATATCGTTGCTTGAATATTTCTGATATAAACTATTTGATAAACAAAGCATAGGATCTAAATAACCTTGACATTCTAAAGAAATTTGGGACAACAATGAATACAAATTTGTGTGAGGCACATAAAACATTTAGAATTGAATATCATACTCTTAGAATTGTAGATTTGTTCTGTATTGAATGGTAACTAAATTAATAAGCAGGGTATGTGTTGAACACATTTCACTTGAAGCACGATTTATGAGTTGAAAACTTCCTTATATTTTTAGAGTTTCTTCTGCATATTTTTCCTTGTAAAGTTTCTTTTCTTTTGCAATTATTTTGGTATTGTACTTAGCTCTATTTCTACATTGGTTTCTGATTTTAGTTTTCATTGTTTTTGTACTAGCTGTTGTTTGGTGTGGATTTAGATTTTGTAGATTTCTTTTTTTAGATATCCTTTTCTGCTAAAATTGGTTTGTCACTTTCACCCACAACACCTCATTTGATTGTTCGTATTTATGTATAATAGAAATGTTTTGAAATAAGTAGGAAATATTTAATGTTGATTAGCGTTGGATGATTTTTAAATTTTTATAGCTTCAATCACCAACAGAAATATTAGAGGTCTAACTTGTGAGATATGGCCTTCCCACATTGGAATTATTCCCAAGGTGTTAGTTTACTTCCTGTCATTTGAATTCATTCCCATTTGCTTGTTTCTTTTATTGCATTTAAGTGTGGATCCACTATAGGAAATAATCATTGAAGGACAAAAACATTAAGCAAGATACTCACAATTAATCACATGAACATCACCTTGTGTGCATGAAAGACTGTCATCTAAGAATTTATAGAACTAAGTTATTCCTACATGCTAGTGATGAATCCTTAGTGTTAATTTCCTACAGTGTGGATTTGAAGATTGTTTTGTCGACTTTAGATTAAGTTAGCCTATGATTTGATCCTACGTTTCCTACGCCTACACCGTGAATATTATGAGCCTAAGTTGATAATTAAATGTGGGAATTAATAGTGCATATATTTAGCCCAACAACAACCTATGATACAATTACCAAACAAGATACATAACTAAATGCAACCAATTTTTTTTTTTTTGAAATGATTAGAAAAGAAAAACAAAAGTAAAAGATATTTTTTTTCAAGGCATAAAACAGGATAAATAGAAAACAAAACCTAAGACTAACACAAACCCTATACCACTGCATAAATGGAGGGATTCATTGGAATCCAGAGGAGGATCTAAAGCTTATAGGCTCACTCTAAACCTCTAAAGTAAACAAAAGAAAAATAAAGAAAGAACATGGGTTCTTTATGAAGAGAAAGTTAAATCGAATATTTGAACCAACCAAAGACCATTAATAAAGGCTCTGTAGAGTTTAATAAATCCTAATAAGCACAAATATTTTTGTCAATAAATAAGAAATATCTTCTTTTTTTAACTTTCTAAAAACTAGAGACATGGGTTGTGCACAAAAAACATGCGTATGTACAGGGGTTGTATACTATGAAGACTACGTATGTACTTGAGATGAACATAATCTAGGGTGCATACACCTCTGTAAATTTTCAAAGAGAAAAAAGGCTTGGAAAATTGACTGGGAAGGGAAGGCTGGTAGGCACCTGGAAGGTGACCAGAGGCCCTAAAATTACTTAGTAAACCTGGAAAACTAAAAAATAAACAGGAAAAAACAATTTAAACTAAAATCTCCCACTAAGACCCTAGAGAGACTCCCAAGTGGAGTCGCCAATTCTTCTAGCAGGGAAAATCCCCCTATACTGGGTCTAAGTACATGAAGAGAACTGACTTCCCTTAAAAGATAGTTCTATCATTAAGTTACCCCAAAACTATCTAAATTGAATGAAAAGAGAGAGGAAAGAAGGTTAGTAGGTGTACCTTTGGTCCTTGCGGCTGGTGTAGACCTCTTTTTCCTTTGCAGCCTCCTAGATTATGGGTCTCCTCCTAAAGATGACCTGCAAAAAGATTAGAAAAACAATGCTACAACACATACGATCTCTACTTATCACTTTCAATGTTCAGATATAGATATAAATAAATAAATCAATAAAATCATATTGACGCAATGTTTTTGGACATGAATGACCTATTTTATTCAATATTAAGATCAACAATATTACAACCTTCAAAGACAATCGCTTTGTAAACCAGGTCTAGGATCCTCTATCATGGCTCCAAGTGCATCAAACCCACACTTTCTTCTCCCAACCAGCTTATCACTTGAAAAAGGGAAAAGGGTTGTATTAGGAGAAAGGTATGGAGGGGAATACTGAGGCCAAATATCATAATAGGATGCAAAACTTGGGATAAGAAGAGGAAGGGATTTTGGATGAGTTTTCTTATTCTCTTGCTTTTACTTGTAAATGAGACACCAAGAAATATTTTTATATGATTAAAAGATGGTTATTTGGTTTGGGGATGGACTACAATGGGTAAAATGGTTGGGAAACCCTCAATAGCATGTAAACTACACCAAATTCCTTGTAATTTTGTATTTTTTGCAATTTTTGGAGGTACACGCGGGCTAACTAGCATGCAACTCATGTATGTACATGGGCTAACTAGTATGCAACGCACATGTGTATGTGGCTATCATTTCAGTAGGATGCTTACATTTTGCAAAAACATTTTTTTAAGAAGAAGCCTCAACAGTATTTTGGAAAATTATGTAAATGGAAAGGCCAATGCCATGTATGCATAGGTAAGGAATTTTTGGACTATAACAATCCCCCACAATTCCAACAACTAGACTCCAATCATCCACCAAAACCACAAATTTCACAAACTCAACAACTTCAATTAACATCAAATCAACCTCTAAGACCTACCAAGCTACATGCACAACCCATTGCTAACCCCAATAATAAAGTATCATGTGCCTCTTACAATGCCAAGATACATAATTTTCCCACTTTCATGATTTACTTCTCTCGGTATAAATGATATTCATCTTAGATCAGGAAAAGTACTTCATTAAGACGCACCTATTATTGTTGAAGAACATATAGATGAGGACACTCCTAATCAAATAAAAAAAAATGATATACTAATACAATAAATCAAACTTATTCATATGTAATAAATCAAACACAACAATCTACTACTCCACCTTTCCCATAAAGATTAGCATTAGAAAACAAATCACTCAAATAGGATATGATTTTATAAATGAATTAAAGAATATTTGTATCAAAATTCCATTATTGAAGGCAATCAAATACCGTAAGGGGATTGTTTAGAAAGAAAACAAGAAGGAAAAAGAAACACCCACAAACAATGTCAGTTATTGATAAATTGGTAAACCTTGTGTTGGGTAAAATCTATATGAAAAATATATTGATCCTAGTAGCCCAATTGTAAAAAATCACATCAATAATGTTGCAATTGCAAACAAATTAATAGGTCTAGGAGAAACAATAAATCTAATGAAAAAATGTACCATGGCTGAATTACATTTGTATAATCTTTGTAATATAACCATAGTTTTACAATTATCTCATAGATCAACAATAAAACCAGAAGGTGTATTACATGATACAATATTATCCTTGGATTCTTGGGAGTAACCTGTAGATCTCATGGTTTTACAACCAAAATCTAACTTGGGTGGGAACCCAGTAATCTTAGGGAGGCCTTGGTTAGCTACAAATGACACTTTTATTAGTTATAGATCATGGGACATGACAATTTCACATGAGGATTTAGTTAAGAAATTCAATCTATATCCACTTGCTAAAGCTTTATCTAAATCATAATTTTCATGATGTTTTCAAGATACAAATGATAATAAGGAAGTAGTGCAACCTATTTTAACTATTGATCAGGTTATGAATTTAATGAATGATATCAAGGAAAACACAATTATCAACCTTATTAATAATGTTGAAATATTGGTTGTCATTGATGTCAACCTTTGAACAAGTATGATATCCCCAAAGGTATGGTTATGGAACCCGTAGTTGATCAAGGAAAAAGGTCATGAAGGCAGTGTAAATGCAGGTAGCTCACTCATGGATGCATATTCCACGTAAATCCATTTTCAATGATAGGTGGTACACCACGTGGTTCCTCATGGTTGAGGATTTATGTCTATGTGAAGTTAGAAGCCCCAAATAATGGTTAAGAAACCCCCAGTTGGTTACAAGTCAATTAATGTAAGGGTAAAGTGGTTGTAACAAAAAATTAAATAGGTCCTAAAATTAAGAACAAAGGTTACCTAGAAAAAGTATATATGCACCTCAAGAAGTCATTCACAAGTACATTCACTCACACATTCTATTGAAAATCTTCTAGTGAACTAGTGATATATTGACAAGTTTGCGATGAAAAAATATGAGGTAGTGAAGAGTGAGAAGTGCAAAAGTTTTGGGATTACAGAGGAGAGCGAGAATTTAATAGGAAAACCTAGTTTACCTGATCCCCATGGGTTAGACTACTAATTTCCCCACGAGGCATCCCTGTGGTTCATAATATTAGTGTCCTGCGAGGCATCCCCATGGGTTGTCTAAGTCTTGTAACGTGAGGCCCCGCTAGATATCAAGTATTTTTCCTGCGAGGATGAGATAAGTCCAAAGAGGACTAGTATTACCCGATGGGGGTTCGGGGGTGAATCCCCCAAAGAAAGAATTTCCTTGTAAATATATATTGTAATTTCATAATAAATTTGGACCATTCATTATAAGGTCGCAGATATGACAGTAGAAGTTATCTTAGGTTTTTTTGCAATAGAAGAAAACCCTTTTTTATGAGGGAAATTTATTGTGGCTATGTATCATGGAAAATATTTTATTCTGAGTGAGGAGACCGTGAGAGAAAGAAAAGGAAGTTACAACGGGTGTGTTGTAGGTTGTATCCCTTCATTTGTTGGATAACAATAAAAGAAGGACCTGGAAATTTCTTTGGTGGACGTAGCCCACACTGGGTGAACCACATAGATATGTGTCTCTATTGTTTTGTGTATCTTATGTGTTTCATTTGCTAATTTGCTTTATTTTATTGCTCCGCGATTTATTTTTTTCTAACAAATGGTATCAGAGTGAAAGGTAACTTGTAGGAAAAGAGGGTTACTAGTTCGAGCAGTAGTAATGGAAAACAATGGAAAGTTTAGGGTTGATAAATTTAACGACCAAAACTACCAGTTATGGAAGATGCAGATGGAAGATTATTTATATCAGAAGGATCTATTCCTACCATTGGGTGGAATAACAAAGAAACCGACATCAATGAAGGATGAAGAATTGGAGGTTCTTGGTAGAAAGGCACTAGGAACGATATGGCTGAGCCTGGCCGCGTCGGTGGCTTTCAATATTTTGAAAGAAAAGACAACGAAGGATATTATGGATGCATTGGCTAAAATGTATGAAAAACCCTCATCGTCCAATAAGGTATTTCTAATGAAGATATTATTAATATCAATATGTCATAAGGTGGGTCTATTGCAGATCATTTAAATGAATTTGATACGATTACTAATCAACTAAGTTTTGTAAAAGTGGACTTTGATGATGAGGTCGAGGATATTCTAATATTGATAGCATTGCCAGAAATATGGAACAACTTGGTCATGGATGTAAGTAACTCTGTCTCTGGTTCAAACACTTTAAAATTTGATGATGTTGTTGGAGTGATCCTTAGTGAGGAAATGTGATAAAAAAACATAGGTGAGACATTATGTAATGCATTAAACATGGAGAATAGGGGAAGAAAAAAGGATAGAGGAAAGGGCTCAAGGAACCAAGAGAATTCTAGGAAGGGCATATCCATATCAATATTTGGAAAGATAGAGTACTGAAATTGTTGGAAGAAAGGAAATCTGAAGAAATATTGCATAACTCCAAAGAAACAAAGAGATGTATAGCAGGAGAAAAATCAGGAAGCATATGTAACGGGTGATGTGTTACAAGATTCTTTGATTCTTTCTGTAGATAATATTTATGAGTCTTGTGTAGTATATTTAGGGGCTTCTTTTCATGCCACACCCCATAGGAAAAAATTTCTATATTATGTTCAAGGTGATTTTGGACAAGTTCATTTGGGTGATGACGCACAATGTAAAATTGTTGGAATGGGAAAGGTAAAAATAAAGCAAGGCAATGGAAACCAATGGTTGTTGAAAGAGGTAAGTCATGTTCTAGATCTAAGGAAAAATATAGTTTCAACAGGGAAGTTGGTAAGTGAAGGTTGTATATCCATATTTACAGATAAGGTGTGGAAGGTCACCAAAGGATCATTGGTGATAGAAAAAGGAGAGAAGGCAGGTAAATTGTATTTATATACTGGTAATAATGACTCTTTTGTCTCTTTAGATTATACAAGAGTGGATACAACATTGTGGCATCATAGGATTGGACACATGAGTGATAAGGGGATGCAGATAATCCACAAAAAAAAAAAAAAAACCAGATCTTAAAAAAATTGATTTGGATTTCTGTGAGCATTGTGTTTATGGAAAACATAAGAGAGTCAGATTTCTTAGAGTCAGAAAAGAAAATAAGAGTGAAAGGTTAGATTTTGGGCATACAAATGTATGGGGACTAGCTCAGGTATCATATCTTGGTGGATCTCATTGCTAGGTTACTTTTATTGATGATGTAACTAGAAAAACTTGGGTTTATTGCATTCGACAAAAATATGATGTTTTTGATACTTTTAAGAAATGGAAAGATTTGGTTGAGAATGAGACATGAAAAAGGTTGAAGTGTCTCATATCAGACAATGGAGGTGAATATTGTAGCAAGGAGTTTGATGATTATTGTTCATACCATGGGATACGTAGAGAGAAGACAGTGTTAGAAAAGTAGGACCGTGGAGCAATAAAATAAAACAAATGCGGAAACAAAACAAAAAAGATACACAATACAATAGAGACACAGATTTACGTGGTTCACCCAGTGTGGGCTACATCCACCAGAGAAATTGCCAGGTCCTTCCTTTATTATTATCCAGCATATGAAGGGATACAACCTATAGCAAACCCGTTATAACTTCCTCTTCTTTCTCTCACAGTCTCCTATCTCATAATACAATATTCTCCATCAACCATAGCCGCAATACATTTTCCTCATAAAAGAGGGTTGCCTTCTAGGGAAAAAAACCCTAACATAATCTCTATCGTTAGATCTGCGACCTTATAATGAATGGTCTAGATTTACAATGAAATTACAATATACATTTACAAGGAAAATTTTCCTTCGGGGGCTTTACCCCCGAACCCCCGCTGGGGGCTGTTAGGCGAAATATATGTTGTTATAATAACGTTGTAGTACTTGCCCAACTATTTAATTGTCAATCTGGGGTACGTAAACTGACGAAGCACATGCACTGTTTCTGCAGGACTGAAGTAGAACTAATCTAATCTAATATATGTTGCTGAAATCAAACTAATCTAAGAAAGCATTGAAACACTAACTAGGAAAGCATGAAATTGCATAAGGGAAATACAACATGTGAAGAGTTAACAACAATGACATATGTGAGCTCACACAACATATCAATCTCAAATTATATTACAATAGTCAAATGACAAAACATGAAAGAATAACAAAGCTAAGAATCCCCTTCTCCTAATTACCAGACTATCTCCAAAAATTCAAGCTTATCAAATGAAGAGAGAGCACTCTCTTATATACATGAAAAAGATAACCATCTCATAATTGCAGATCCACTATTCTCTCAACCACTCTCAACTACTTTCCCATTATTACAAGATATGATCCCTTCAAATCCTCACACATATCTCTCATATATCTTAGATAAGATATTCTAACCAAATCTCCATGATCTTCTCCTTGAAAAGAGGCTTGAATACTTATCTCCTTTGGAATGATGGAAGAGATATCCGAGAAGTCTCTTTGAATTAATCATTCACATATTCCTACACATTACAAAGCTCACACATAATTTAGATGTATATGAAAACATGTATATTTTCTAATATTTAATCATAAATCCACTTTCAATACTAAAATGAATAAAGTGGAAAATAATAATGTGAAACCCAAATTTATTTATGTAAATGATATGACGAAGGTTTAATAGGGTGATGAAATGTAAGGAATAGTGAAGGGAAAGGTGGATGAAAATAGGACATTTCTGAGCCCCAACATGCCCCTCAACTTAACTTGTTGCATGTCCTCATGCAACCATGCATGGATCTTCTGAAGAACCTTTGGCATCTAAACTTTGGCTTTGAGTAATGATAATGAATGTTTTCCAGGATGGGATTTACGTGAGTAACAACTGACATTTTCTTATGGTTGGTTCTTGTGTGACAACCATGAATATAAAGAATGTTGGTTCTCGTGCTAAAAACATTCATTTCATTACTTGTTCTCTTGTTGTTATGATAATAGTTTTTCCATATTTTAGTTTCCAGTAACAACTGACATTTTTCTATGGTTGGTTCTTGTGTGACAACCATGAATATAATAATGTTGGTTCTTGTGTTAACAACATTCATTTCATTATTTTTCTCTTGTTGTTATGATAATAATTGTACCCATATATTCACTGGAAAAGATAAGCTATCAATGTGCATAAGAAATCATCACTGAGTATAAGAAATCCTTTTCTCTATCTTTTATGAATCATGCCAAGGTGTAGATCAATGAGTAAAGCAAAGTGCATCAGGGGATCATTGGAAAATAATTTTTTTTTTGGGAAAGTGTAAATGGGATGAAAAATCAAATGATGATAGTGGAAAAATGTGGTGGCTATGAATATAGTTCCCCCCCCAACTGAATCGGTTGCATGATCCCATGCAACATAGTGTAGGTCATGGAAGGGAAAAGGAAATGAAGTGTGGTGAGGGAATTTTCCAAAATATTCAAGTCAAAATAGAAGGAATTTCATGATTAAAGCTTAGAAAACAACATACCTCCACTTACCCAAAATGTAAATGAACTATGCAATGGGAATGTAGTTGTTGCGGCTACTGGATTAGGAAATCGTGACTGGTACTGTAGCTGCAACTACTGTAACGGATGGGGCAAAGAATATGTGACTGCGACTACTGGAAGATGGAAGGTGTCACTGGAGAAGGATCCTAAAAATGTAGCTATGAATGGTGTTGTTGCTGTAACATGAAATATGGCACTGCTGTCGGATCATGTGAAAGGTGACTGCTACTGTAGCAGCACTACTGCAACTGCAACGGCGGGAACTACTGTAACTGCCATAAAAATGACTTTTGTAATTGTTGTAACGATGAATGTTGTAATTGGCTGTAACATCGACTGCTATAACAACGACTGTTGTAACAGCTGTAACAACGACTGCTATAACAACGAATGTTGTAACAACAATGGCTAGAATTACAACGACTGTCACTGCTGAATCAAAGAATGTGAAGTGGAGGAATCTGAACTGGTGCAGATGGAAAATATAAAGGCTGAAAGTGGGACTATGGTACTCTCATAGATATGAAGTTATGTTGTTGTAACTGCTGAGGGAGTCATGAAAATGTGTATAGTCTTCACCTACTACAAAACCCAATGGTACAATCCTAGTCATGAGAATAAATGTGTCGATGTCAAGCATGAAAGGAAATCATTGGATTACCATCCATTGATGAATTTCGTTAACCAATGCGAGGCAAAATCACCATTGATGTCAGTGAGTGCCAAGGTACCTGAGTACATCTTGTGAAGTGCGAATAGATGAGCTGATGTCGAGCCACTTGCAAGATCTGACGATCAAGAGACATTGATGTATTCCCATGATTGCTAGCGAGAGAACTTGCCATTAAGGCATGCAAGATTCCAGGTGCTCAAAATGTACTCTAGTCTATATCCCAGATAAGGTGTTGAGGTCGATGGGGAAAGACTTGTTGAAAGGTGGGCCTTAAGCAATCCCACATCAGTCAACGCGAGTTTGTACAAAAATATTTGGTAGGACTATAAATGGAAAGAACTCACGGGCAAGCAATGTGTATCAGCATGGTGAGGGAAACAAGGGAATGTAATCATGGAAAGGGAATAAGTTTTATTAAAGAGGCAAACTAGAATGGAAAAAGAAGGAAAAAATGACTGAAAGGAATGTATGCGATTCAGAGAAATAGGTGTACATGAAGTCGTGAAGGATAAGGCAATGAAATAGTAGACTCTAGTACATGGATGATGAAAAAGATTGGAAGGAGAATGGTAAGTGATCATGTCACGACATAATTGATTTCCTAAAAGATGGGTGTGTAACAGTAGATGTCATGACATGTGTGACACGAAAAATTTAGCTCATTCAAGCTGTCAATGAGGCATATTTTCTACAAATATCTGTGATTCATGAAAATCACTTCAGCATGAAATTGATCATCTTCGAACCTGAAAAATGTTAGTACTAAACCTGCAACAAAATCGTGAGATCATTGAAAAACATAAAATGCAGGAATGAGTACAAATGCCAACAACCAAATAAAATGAAATGTGTCTTTCTTACCTGTTGTCGTAGGCAATCTCCCTTGTCAAAACCTATTTCGAGTAACTCAAGAAATTAACGTTAAATACGAAAACATGATTCCAATAATGTTCCAGGAAGTGGAAAGGTCCATTTGCAATGTTTTGAGTTTTATAATTTTAATAGCTTTTATAATTTTTAGTGTTTTTGTTTTATTTCTATAATACAACAAAAGGAAATGCAAAAGAAAAATAAAAATTATGCTAAAGGCAAACAAATTATTACTATACAAAAAAATCACAGTACTTGCTCAACTTCAGCTAGTCAAGCATAAGTTCCTGAAAGTTACATAGAACTGTCTATCTGGTTGCCCACTGTGCAGGCAGGCATATCACTAATTTTAGCAAGACTTAGCATTTTCCCCTCTGCATGAAGAAGCACAATACAAACGAATAACTATCACTACTATCCTTGATTGAACAGGATAGGTAAAAACCACTGTTTCCTTAAATTAGTTTCATCTTTTACCCCTATAAAAAGTCGTCATGTGAAGTTTCTGAACTCTTCCCTGACACATCCATGAAATTTAGATGAAGTTTATGCAATGGTATTGACAAATTGTAATAAGTTCTTGTACAAGAACCTTCTTATAGTCCTTGCTTCTCAATGCCAAGCAGATGCCACAATGAGAATTATGTCCAACCATCCAAAATACGTAGCTCCTCCTTCTTCCTTAGTCTTGTAGCTATTGCAGTATGATTGGTGGAGAAAAGATTTAACTGTGTCCTTGACATTATCACTAGGAGGATACACACTAAATCCTGCCATAGTCATTCTAGCTCTCCATTTTCCTGCGACTTCATACATCTCAATCCTTTCTTCCCCTTCACATGCAATTATGTTCACTATGTCTCGGGCAAGGCATTGTTTTTCAACATTCACACGATCTCTGCTTTCCCTTGAAAGTGTAGCATTTAGAGACTCAAACACTGATGAGTAATAGTTTAGCACTTCCATGAACCGAGGTAAGAAAGCTGCAGTATTAGTGTTAACCTCTTGTTCTACTACTGTGACCACTTTAGGATTGAGAGACTTCACCATCCTTCGAATCCGGTCATGTGGGTTCTTTGTAGACAAACTTTCATCGGGCATGTGATGCAGCTGGAATGCAAAGTTGACTGCTAAAGCCTCATCTGGATTTATGTTAAGCATCCATGGTTGGACATCTCCAACTTTTTCTGTAATGGATATAAATTGTAAAGAAGCACCAAATGATTTGCGAATTGTTCAAGCCTCTTTCCTACAACATCCAATCCCCCAACAATATGTTTTACATATTCAGAATCATCTACTCTAGTTATGCGCAAATGTGGAGGCCCACCATGCATTTCTGCAAGGGCCGTTAAGAGGCTTAAGTACTGACTACCCTCAAATAATATTTTCATGGAAGATAAAGTATCGGTGCTTGGTGGCTCTTTACAATTCAAAGCTTTGTATAACCCTTTTCCTGAAGATGTTATTCGTGCAGCAAGACCCTCCACCATGTGTGTAATGTGTGAACTAACCCAGGTCAAGAGGCAAATGCAGCGCTGCAAGGTATTTAAATAACAACAAAACAGTATCTGCAAGAATCAACATAAAGATTTAAATAGATATCGTGCGAGATTTGGGTGCCAAAATATTGGGTTGATCCGCATGAAAACTAGGTAGAGGAACACCCCAGCTTTAATCATCTCAGAAAACTTAGTGATTCTTCTCCGATGGCTCCCAAATATTTCGCTCAAGATGTATCCTTAGGAATGATAGCAACGAGGATCCTTACCTGTCGCCATATCTACGTGATTCTGTCAATAACTCAAGGTTGTTAGATTAAAAATAACAATAAGAGAAAATCCTGGAAAGACAATACCAAAAGATAAGGATAGATCACATTAATTTCGATATCATTTATCCATTACGGGTAAGTAGTTATTATTTCTTTCTAGATGGGAGACAATCTTGTTTTGAGGTTACTTTTGCTGGCTAGGAATCATCGTTTCCAAACTAACTCAAGGAAGGATACGGGGGAGGAGTTATGCCATTTTTTCAACTAATTCATAACTCCATTTTTTTGATAGTCTCATGTTTCTTTGCAGGTTTCAAATTGGAGGGTTTATGCCAAGCCAAGCGATACAAATTTATTCAACAAATGGATTCTTTTGATAAGCCTGTCATGCTCTTATGATTTTTTAATTAAAATTTTCCTTTTATGTGCATTATTCCCAAAAGGGTTCTAATTGCAAACGTAAATTTTTGAACTGTTTATTGTTTTGTTTGCAGAGTTAATTTCCAGGCATTGATAGGATGAGGGACGAATGCAAAAGCATGGAGTTTCTACCACACAAACCAATTATAAATCAGGTCGAAAAGAGTTGCAGCCACTATTTCATCATATAGTGACATAGTTTCAGAGACTGTTTCAGCAGACCATTTTTTTTTTTTGTGTTTTCAGAAAATGAAATAAAAAAAACTTTAAAAATTTTATTTTGCAAATTTATAATAAAAAAAACGAGAGTGTGACAGTGACGTTGTTTCAACTGCTGTTACAGCTGCTGTTCCAGCATCACATGTTTATTCTTAATTGTTTTCTTTTTGCAAATGGAGCATTTAGGCATCATTATACTTCCTGAAAAAAAAAACATTATTAATCATCCCTACTTTCTGATCCTTGCGATCGTACGAAGCACAGAAGAGAGCATACTTATTCCTAAAAAAAACGGAAAATAAAAGTAAAAACTGAAAATGAAAGCCTACCTATTCTATACTAGTTAGAAATTAGAAAGCAGTTACATGTAATCAAACTTCCAGTGAAGCCATTCACGTAATAGTAGTATGAATATGTTCTTTTTCAATTTCACAAATGATAATCAGAAATATACATAGATATACAAATGATAATCGGAAAACTGTTGAAACTCTAAATTATCAAAATAGAAAGAAAAACTAAATGACTCTAACCTGGTACCTGCTTGAAACCATCGTTCGATGAGGCTCTCATAGGCGTAATTTGTCTCACTCAGATCATGCTGTAGCTCCTCATTGTCCTCCTCCTCCTCCTGTTCGCATTCTTCATGTGTTGATTCATCGTCTGTTTCTGGAGGAGTAATTAAGCTCTCGGGTGCTATCAAGATCTTCTCTTCCTTAGAAGAGGAAATCCCAGTTTTCGCAAGGATCTGAGTGAGATTTTCCAAGCTTATACTCATAGTTAAACCATGTTAAAAAGAATGGATTCTTACAACACCCAAATCAAAATGAAAATCTGAAAATCACACTTGCTGAAACACTCTTGAAACAAACCACTCTTGCTGAAACACATGAAAAACACTCTTCACAGTTGTGAGAACCCATTGCTAATTGAAATGATTGACACACACTGAAGGATATCTATCTCCTAACAGAGAACAGGACCCCTAATTCCTTCCTTTAAGCAGGAACCTTTAGCAACGGTCTTTGATTAGCACACTCATGAAAATAATTGAAATCTGACTACTTCTAACAGAGAACATGACCCTTAATTCCTTCCTTTAAGCAGGAACCTTTAGCACCAATCTCTGATTAGCACACTCATGAAAATAATTGAAAGTTGACTACTTCTAACAGAGAACATGACCCTTAATTCCTTCCATTAAGCATGAACCTTCAGCACAAGTCTCTGATTAGCACACTCATGAAAATAATTGAAAGTTGACTACTTCTAACAGAGAACAGGACCCTTAATTCCTTCCATTAAGAAGGAACCTTCAACACAAGTCTCTGATTAGCACACTTGCATAAAAGGAAATTGATACCTCAATCCCTTGTGCTTCCCCGACAACAGCGCCAAAATGTTAGGCGAAATATATGTCGTTATAATAACATTGTAGTACTTGCCCAACTATTTAATTGTCAATCCAGGGTACGTAAACTGACGAAGCACATGCATTGTTTGTGCAGGACTAAAGTAGAACTAATCTAATCTAATCTATGTTGTTGAAATCAAACTAATCTAAGAAAGCATTGAAACACTAACTAGGAAAGCATGACATTGCATAAGGGAAATACAACATGTGAAGAGTTAACAACAATGACATATGTGAGCTCACACAACATATCAATCTCACATTATATTACAATAGTCAAATGAAAAAACATGAAAGAATAACAAAGCTAAGAATCCCCTTCTCCTAATTACCAGACTATCTCCAAAAATTCAAGCTTATCAAATGAAGAGAGAGCACTCTCTTATATACATGAAGAAGATAACCATCTCATAATTGCAGATCCACTATTCTCTCAACCACTCTCAACTACTTTCCCATTATTACAAGATATTATCCCTTCAAATCCTCACACATATCTCTCATATATCTTAGATAAGATATTCTAACCAAATCTCCATGATCTTCTCCTTGAAAAGAGGCTTGAATACTTATCTCCTTTGGAATGATGGAAGAGATATTCGAGAAGTCTCTTTGAATTAATCAATCACATATTCCTACACATTACAAAGCTCACACATAATTGAGATGTATATGAAAACATGTATATTTTCTAATATTTAATCATAAATTCACTTTTAATACTAAAATGAATAAAGTGGAAAATAATAATGTGAAACCCAAATGTATTTATGAAAATGATATGACGAAGGTTTAATAGGGCGATGAAATGTAAGGAATAGTGAAGGGAAAGGTGGATGAAAATAGGACATTTCTGAGCCCCCAGACCCCCCATCTAGGGGGATATCCCCCCTAGACCCCATAGAGGGGGTACCCCCCCTCTGCACTCCCCCGCGTGGAAGAGTGTAAATACTTCTAGGGTGTAAATACTTCATGGGGTATAAACATGGCTGAAAGTAAAAGACCTCTGAATCGGGAAGATAATCAGGCTCCACAACCAAAAGACAGTTCTAGTAACACCAAAAGAAAATGGTGTGTCACAAAGGATGAACAGGACAATCACGGAGTGTGCAAGGAGTATGATATTGCATGATCATTTTCCCTTACAATTCTGGGCAGATGTTGTAGCTACTACTGTTTACTTAATAAACAAAGGACCTTCAAGATATTTGGATGGTAGAATTCCATAGAAGGAATGGACAAGTAAAAAGATCAACTATTCTTTTTTGAAGACTTTCGATTGTGAATCATTTTTCCATATTGATAAAGAAAATAGAACAAATCTTGAGAAAAACTCCAAGAAGTGTACCTTTATTGGATATGGTGTTAATGATTTTGGTTATCGCTTATGGAATTATGAAAATAAAAAAATCATTAGGAGTAGAAATGTCATATTCAATGAGAATTTCATGTACAAAGATCAGTTGCAGGGAAAGAAACAAGAAAAAGAAAAACTAGAATACACAGTGCTTGATGAGATCACTGAAAATAATTTCCAAAGGTACCAGAAAATAAAAATTTACAGCAACAGGATCAACACGTACATCAAACTCCTGCAACTATTTTTATAATATATACCAGGTTAAGTAGACCCCCTGAATGATGCTCTCCATCATTGTATTATTTATTGATGACTGATTCTAGTGAACCAAAATGTTATGAAGAGGCAATGTAGGTAGACACCAAAAACAAGTGGGAGCAAGGCATGAAAGAGGAAATGGATTCTTTGGTAAATAACTAGACTTGGAACTTGGTTCATTTTCCTGGAAGAAAAAGAGAATTGAAGAATAAATGGGTTTACAAGTTGAAGGAATAAGATGGAGAAAAAAGGAAATACAAGGCTAGACTTTTTGCAAAGGGGTTTGCACAAAAGAAAGGTATAGATTTTGATGAAATGTTTTCTTATGTTGTTAAAATGAGTTCAATTTGGACTATTTAAAGTCTTTTTGTAGTAGAATATTTTCGTCTTGAACAGTTAGATGTAAAAACAACTTTTCTCCATGGGGATTTGGAGGAGGAGATTTATATGCAGCAGCCACAGGGTTATGAGGTCAAAGGGAAGGAGAATTTGGTATGCAAGTTGAAGAAGAGCTTGAATGGCCTGAACCAAGCTCCAAGGAAGTGGTATTTGAAGTTTGGTAGGCTTATGATAGAACAAGGTTATAGTAGATGTCATTCTGATCACTGTGTTTATTTTAAAAGCTAGAAAATGGAAGGTATATTATCTTCCTATTGTATGTAGATGACATGCTTGTTGCAGGGTCTAATATGCATGAAATAAATGTGCTCAAGAAGAAATTAGCTAATTCATTTGCGATGAAGGATTTGGTTTCTACAAAGAAAATCCTTGGTATGTGAATAACAAGAGACATGAAAAATCACAATTTGAAATTGTCTCAGGGTGAGTACATAGAGAAGGTGTTGGAGAGGTTTAGAATGCATAATGAAAAAACAGTTAGTACACTTTTGGCTAGCCATTTGAAATTAAATAAGGAAATGTGTCCCAAGACATAAGAGGAGATAGAATACATGTCCAAGGTCCCTTATTCATCGGTAGTTTGATGTATGAGGTGGTTTGCACAAGACCAGATAATACACTTGCAGTGGGATTTGTGAGCAAGTATATGAACAATCCAGGTAAAGAACATTGGGAGGAAGCAAAGTGGATTCTCAAGTATTTGAGAGGTGCTTCTACTCATGCATTATGTTTTGGAGGTTCATACATTGTTCTACAGGGATATGTTGATTCATATATGGCAGGTGATAAAGATAGCAAGAGGAGCACCGCAAGGTATTTTTTTACTATAGGTGGAACAACAGTAAGTTGGATTTTGAAATTACAAAAGGTTTTTTCACTTTCAACAACATAAGCAGAGTATGTTGCTGCTACAGAGGCTAGTAAAGAAATGATTTGGTTATAGAGTTTTATGGAGGAGTTGGGAAAGAAGTAGGAGAATAGAAATTTGTACTATGACAGTGAGACTTCCATTCATATTTCAAATAACTCAGCCTTCCATTCGAATACTAAGAATATACAGCTCAAGTACCATTTCATACGATCTGTCTTGGAAGATGGAAATTTGAAGTTGGTAAATATACACACTAGCCAGAATCCTGCAGACATGTTATCTAAGGGAGTAACCAGGGAGAAATTGATTTCCTGCTCATTTCATATGGTCTTCAAGAATGAAAATGAA
This sequence comes from Picea engelmannii, assembly GCA_009831015.1. Lineage (NCBI taxonomy): Eukaryota > Viridiplantae > Streptophyta > Pinopsida > Pinales > Pinaceae > Picea > Picea engelmannii. Next base: position 509,160 of record ML776960.1, read on the forward strand.
TATGAGAAATTTTCCAGGTCCAAGAAGCATCATAGTCCAAAAGATACAACAACGGTGGAGTTGTTGAGATCAGTCTCCAAGTGGGATATTGTTGGTTGTGGAGCCTGATTATCTTCCTGATTCATAGCTCTTTGTTTTCAGTTGTGTTTATACCCCATGAATACTTCACATCCCAGAAGAATGTACAATCCTCCACGTAGGGGAGTGTAGGGGGAGATTACCCCCACTACAGGGTCCGGGGGCAAGCGGGGCCCCTATGAGGGTTTGGGGGTGAAGCCCTTAAGGAAAATTTTCCTTGTAAATATATATTTTAATTTCATAGTAAATTTGGATCATTCATTATAAGGTCACAGATATGATGATAGAAGTTATGTTAGGGTTGTTTTCCCTAGAAGGCAACCCTCTTTTATGAGGGAAATGTATTGCAGCTATGTATCATGGAGAATATTTTATTCTAAGTGAGGAGATTGTGAGAGAAAGAAGAGGAAGTTACAATAGGTTTGATATAGGTTGTATCCCTTCATTTTATAGCTAATAATAAAGGAAGGACCTGGAAAATTATATGGTGGACGTAGCCCACATTGGGTGAACCATGTATATATGTGTTGTTGGCATGTTTTACAGGAAGCGTATGCTTGTCATTGATGGAAAGTACAACAACGATGATGGCTTGAGTACAGGTATAATGTGCCAGGTGGGCACCATAAGTGTTTTGGGAAGATGCAATAGAGCAAGCTCATGAAGACCAGAAGAGATAGTGCAGAGGTGCACGCAGAGTGCAGAGTATGCGTGTTTGTCATTGATGGAAAAGATCACAACTAGCGACACAATGATGATCACATGGAAAAATCATAAGCTAAATTCCATTTCGGGTATTAGAAACAAAGACTCCATTTTCAAGTTCCAGATACCAGGAGTTGGAGGAGTCAAGAGTCGAGACTTTTCATCACAAGAGTCCCGAAGTGTCGAAATGCAAAATGCCAAAAATCCTGAAACAAACATATCAACTAGAGTTTCAGATATCGGGAGTTGGAGGAGTCAAGAGTCGAGACTCTTCATCATAGGAGTCCCAAAGTCCCAAAATGCGAAATGTCAAAAATCCCGAAACAAGCACATCAACCGAAGTTTCGGATACCAGGAGTTGGAGGAGTCAAGAGTCGAGACTCTTCATCACAGGAGTCCCAAAGTGTCGAAATGTGAAAAGACAAAAATCCTGAAACAGGAACATCAACCAGAGTTTCAGATACTAGGAGTTGGAGGAGTCAAGAGTCGAGACTCTTCATCACAGGAGTCTCGAAGTGATGAAATGTGAAACACGGAAAAATCCTGAAATAGACACATTGACTGGAGTTTCGGATACCGGGAGTTGGAGGAGTCAAGAGTTGAGACTCTTCATCACAAGAGTCCCAAAGTGCCGAAATGTGAAATGTCCAAAATCCCAAAATAGGCACATCGATTGGAGTTTCGAATACTGGGAGTTGGAGGAGTCAAGAGACGAGACTCTTCATCATAGGAGTCCTGAGGTGCCGAAATGGAAAATTGTGAAAGCACTGTATGGATAAGCGCTTGGTCACCATCGATGGTCACATCATCGAAGATCTGTAAAGAAGAGATCGAAGAGACAAGCTCCATTTCAGAGGTTGGGACATGGAGAGTCGAGATGACTCATCATAGAACCCCCAAAACATGAAATGCGAAATACGTGTTCAGAATTGGCCCTTGGTCATAAAATTTGGTCCTATCAATGAAGGCTCAAGGGAGGAGGTAGAATGAAGATAATATCCATTTCGGAGATCGCGACTTGGAGAGATGAGATGCCTCACCATAGGAATGCTGAAATGTTGAAATGTTGAATTACGAAATGGTGAAATAAGCACGAGACCCTTCATTTATGATCTAACAGTGCAAGTTATTTGGGAATATGATCGAAGGGATACTATTTATCTTCTCAATTAATCGATCAGTGGCGATTCAGTTGCTGATGCAGTTTTTGAAGGTTCACAGTGTAACTGCTAGAAATGATTGATTGTTTCTGCCAGAGGACTGGAAGAGACTTCAGGGTGATCACCAGAGAAGATGAAGAGTCTCAAGGCATCTCCTAGTGGAATGAAGATTGTTCAGGAGGTGATTGACAGATGGAAGAGATTTGAAGCCTGTAACAAGAATAGAGAGGATGAGCTCGACTATGAAAGAGAAGACGAAGAGTCTCGACTGCTAGACAGGCTAAGGAATCTCAACATAACACCCAATGATGATGGACACATGGGTTTAACAGCCATAGAAGCTGAAGAGTTGCAATAATGATCAGGCAGAGCACTCAACATGAAGAGAATATAGAAGCATTGTGCATATGGGATGCACAAGGTGCATAGAGACTATAAGAATGTAGAACAAAGAAGACATGGGTGTTGTTGTAGAGAGGAATCACACACGGGGAAATGGCATGCTATGGGCAGGAGCTAAAATACACAAAAGAGGTGTAATTCAGAGAATCAAAAGAAAACGCAGAGCATAAAGTGCAGCAGAAACAAAGAACAATGATGCATAGCTGAGACAGTAAAAGAAGGCCGAGGTGCAATTGTAAACAAGAGCAGAAGATCAGAAAGTTTAAGAAGATGCAGGCAGAGAGACACTGATACAAGAGAGCAGAGCAGCATAGCAGAACAATGATGAGACTAGTAATCCATTGATGAAAATTATATCACTATAATAAGTTTCAGTAGCAAAGATTTATATTTCAGGGTGGTAGGGAGGTGCTAGGGAGGACTGTTGTCCTCAGAGGTTCAAGTGGGTGCTTGAACACAATGAGTTGTAGCTTCCATCTAGTTGCTGCCAGAGAAACCAGGGTGGTAGGGTGGTGCAAGGGAGAACTGTCGTTCTCTATTATACAGGTTGGGGCCTGTGTGACTGGAAGTTGGTGCTTCCATCCAGTTGGTGCTGGAACACTTAGGGAGTTGTTACTTCCTTCTAGTGGGGGATAGAGAAACCAGGGAGTTGGTGCTTCCTTCTAGTGGGTGCTAGAGAAACCAGGGAGTTGATGCTTCCTTCTAGTGGGTGCTAGAGAAACCAGGGAGTTGGTGCTTCCTTCTAGTAGGTGGTAGAGAAAACAGAGAGTTGGTGCTCTCAGCAAGTTGTAGCTTGCAAAACAGAGGTTGTAGTCTCATTATGAGTTGGTGCTCATAATAATGATAATGTACAGAATGTAAAGATTACTGATCATATAAAGAAGAAGAGGTTTTTACCCTTTATGGGTTTCCTCAGGAAATATCTATCTTTGTATATTTCATATGTGTGAATGATGTCGAATGTTCTATTTCTTACTTCCCTACATTATTGTGATTGTCATTCAGTTCTCTGCAAAGAGTTTAAAATAAGCATAATTGTTTAAGCTCGGTAACAACTGATTCACCCCCCCCCCCCTAGTTGTACAACATGTGTCTCTATTGTATTGTGTATCTTCTGTGTTTTATTTCTTCATTGTTTTATCTTATTGCTCCAAGATCTTGTTTTTATAACAATCCAAGGGTGACTTGAAGTAGTAATGACTACCAGATAATGAAGACAACAAGATGGAAAAACCCTCTAAAATTTCCCCACCATGATTGGCGAGTACCTCTTTCTAGTTTTACGAGCTTGAGGAGGATAGCAAATGCTTGATATAGCTCATCTTATGATGAGTCCCTCAACATATTTTTAATGAACCTGAAGAAGGAGGGGTTCAGTCCCATGTGTGTGTCCTTCGATGTAAAGTTTATCAAGCCCACTGAAGGAAAACTCGATGTTATTTTCATGTTGAAGGAGTCTGAAAACAACTTAAATAAGACTCCATATACTTACCTGTGGATGTTTCTCGAGCCCAGGTAGGTTTGTGTTCGCCAGTGTTTTCAATTTTAGGGAGTTTGAAAAACATAAAGAAGACTGCAGGGGGTACTTTTATCATAAAGTTATTCTCCTGGGCCTGAAAAAGTATAAAATGATACCTAGGAGAACTCTTCTAACCATGCTTGATTAGAGTATTCCTTTTTCGTAATTATTCTAACGAGGCCAAAAAAGGGGTAAACTATCACTCGAAAGATGCCCTTTCTAACATTTTAATGAGTGTGAAAGGAAACAAGCTCACTCAATGATTTTTTCATGTTTAGAGAGTCTGAAAAGAGATTAAAGGAGACTCCAAAGAGTTCCTTTTTTGTAGAGATTTCATGAGTCTGAAAAAAAGATAAAAGTATACTCGGTAACCTATTCTCATGTATTTGTGAGCACGATAAAGAACAAATAATAAGCTTGGTAAACTATTCTCATGTATTTACAAGAACGAGAAAGAACAAATACTAATCTTAGTAACCTATTCTCATGTATTTACGAGAACGAGAAAGAACAATGACTAATCTTGAGATTGGTTTCATTTTTACACAATCTTGAAACAAAGTAAAACTATGCTTGGGTAGGTTTCATTTTTTTGTGAGCTTGAAACTAGGGAAACTATACTCGACCCTTCCCAATGTAAATTCCAAAGGTGGGTGGTTCCCCCCAACTTGAGAAGCTAGCGACGTAACTCTAGAATGATTATCAAAGGCTGGAGACATGCCCCCCAAGATTCATTGTGTCTGTCAATTCTTATGTTATTTCCAATTTCTAAAGAAAGAGGATCGATTGTCATAGGAAGATGAAATTAATATTTAGTGATTTTTTTTTATGGAAGACTCGACTGAACGAGAGAGCAATTGTTTCATTTTTTAATGAGCTTGACATAGGAAAAAAACTATGCTCGACGATTGATTTCATTTTTTAACGAGCTTGAAATAAAAAATAAAGTATGCTCCTTGTTGGGTGGGATCCATAGACCTTCATTTGATTTTTTAACGAGCTTGACATAGAAATGGGAACCATGCCCATATCTATCATCGTTATCATGGCTTCCAAGAGGATAATACTCTGGAAGGAATACATGTCAAGGGACAAGCCTCAATCATGGATTCCTATAGATCTTCACTAGATGGAAGAAAACCACTCTGGAAGGAATACATGTCAAGGGGTGAAATAGGGGTAGGTAGAGAAGGCTCTAAAATCACTATCTAATATATCACCATGTCAACTACTATATCTAAGTCAAAAGAAGGGAGAGGTTCCTTCTCATGCAGAGTTGAATGCATGAGACAGGTTTCCACATAATTGACCTGTGGAGGGGAAGATTACGCTGGCATATAAGGACCATTCAGGGAATTAATATGGTTGGCCATCATATGAGGGACAATGAATGAAATTTGTTCTATGGTCACTATGATTCCATTATGAGGAAAACTCATCACTCAAAAGAGAGTGGACACAAAATCTTTCATGGCATAAACATAGTCTCACCCAAGGAACAAATTAAATTCCAAGGGGTCATGAACTACAATCACATTAATGTAGACCATTTCCCCCCCAAACGTAACAGGAAACTAAGGAAGGATCCCTAAAGGTTGACTAACCCTTCTATTAAAATCCAACAAATTCTGAGTCACCAACTCAAGCTGAGGTGAACCAAGAGATTTCCAAGAATTCAAGGATAAGATTCTAACAAAAGATCCTTTGTATATTATAGTGTTAGGAATATGTATACCACAAACTTCAACAATTATTTGGAAATGCTCGTAAGAAGGAAGACGAGGTTATGTTAGAGCATTCCAATCAAGAGTAACCACATTTCTTGGAGGGGGTGTTGTTGGAATGGGTGGAATGTCCCCTAGTCCGGAGGAATCCACAGTGACAAGAAAGACATAAGTGACATCCTCACTCTTCAAAGTAGGAGTGGGATCAATGGATGGGGATATTAAATCGACCACTTGATGGACTGGATCGACCGAGGAGGTAAAATCCCTACGAAAAGGCCTCTTGGTGATAGGGATGCATATGATTGAGGTGATACATGGTTGAGACATATTCTTGGTGTTTGGTTTATGGATGTTATGGTTCTTTATTAGAGGCACATCTTGGTGATATTGGCTTGAGGCACTTTCTTTGGTATTTCATTAATGGTGCATGGTACATTATTTGATTATGTACTCATCATTGATGTTATGGTATTTACATTTGGCATATCTTATGGTTTATACATTGATCCATATGTTGGTACAAAATTGATAGATGAAATGGTACATATTTTGGTATAACAAATGTTGATTATTAGTTACAGGTTGATGGTACAGTGACAATGACAGGTTGGATACAATGATAGTTTGGTAGGTTACATGTTGATGTGACAGTGACATTAACAGTGGAAGTGATTTTGGTAGTGATAGGTTGGTATACACTTATATTTCAGGATGGAAAGATGAGGAAAGGAAAGGGGTTTATAGACTCCTTTTAGTTGGTGTCAGAGAACACAATGGGTTAGATCTTCCTTCATGTTGGAGCCTGAGAATCAGGGGGTTGTATCCTCCTTATGGTTGGAGCCAGAGAATTTAGGGAGTTGTAGCTTCCTTTTGGTTGGAGCCTATAAATAGGAGGTTGGAGCCCCCTTCTAGTTGTAGCTGGAGAATTGGGAAGCTGGTGCTTCAAGTGGATGTATTCTTTGATATATAAGAAAATAATTATGTGGTTTTCTCCCATTTTGGTTTCCACATAAATTCTGGTGTACTATTTTTCTATGGATGTCTATTATGGTATATTGATTTATACTTCTCATGATATATTGATGATATACTGCTGATGAAATTAATGATTACATGCTATTGTTAAAAAGTGATAAAAAAGAACTCATACTTATTCAACCTNNNTCAGTATTCCAACAATTGGTATTATAGCAGGTCCTTCAAGAAACAATTTAACCACTGGAAGGAGATCAAGGAATATGCTAATATTGGAGCACCAAGGTTTGATGGTCAGAACTATGCCTTCTATAAAAAAAAGGATGAAAAATGTTTTATAGGCATAAGGATTTGATGTTTGGAAGATACTAGTAGATGAATATATAACACCAACGACTCCCCCAAATGAAAAACATGGAAATAAACTCAACAAAAAGAATTCAATTGCTAAAGGAACCATTCTGAGCAGTCTGGATGATTCAGTATTTGTCAAGGTTATGCATTGCAACACTTCAAAGAATATTTGGGATAAACTTCAAAATATTTATGAAGGAGATTCCAAAGTCAAGGGAGCTAAGCTTCAAATCCTTAGAGATAAATTTGAGCAATTGAACATGAAGGAAGATGAAGACATTGCAACGTACTTTCTGTGAGTTGATGAAAAAATGAAAACTATTAAAGGATTGGAAGAATAACTTGATGAATCATTGGTCGTTCAAAAGTTTCTAAGATCTCTCCCTATGAGATTTCATCCTAAGATATCATCCCTAGAAGAAAGAACATATATTGACACTTTGAGCATGGATGAGCTACATGGAATATTCATAGCTTATGAAATGAGGATAGAAAAGGAGAATCTAATCACAAAGGAAGTAACATTCAAGGCATCCAAAAATAAAAAGAACAAGAACAAGAAAAATTCAAAACTAGATTGTATCTACAACGATGATTTAGAGGAATATGAAGAAGTGGAAAACTTTATAAGAAAGTTGAAAAGAGGAACTAGAAAGTACAAAGGTATGCTTCCATTGAATTTTTTAAATTTTGATGGTATTTTTCTTTTTTATTCTAAATGTCCTTATTCTAAGAATACAGGTATCGATGAAGAAGAATAACCTAAGAGGAAAAATAAAAATAATTAAGGAGACAAGAGAAGAAACAAAAAGAAATTCTTCAAGAAAAGTTTATACTCAAAGGAATACAACTCCTCATCAAACAAGGATGATTATAGTGACAGTGATTCAAAAACATTATTGTTCATGGCAGTAGATGATGATGAATAATATTTCGAAGAAGAAGGTGATTTTAATATCAGAGAAGAACTAATTAGTGCATTAGAAGAACTAAGAAAAGAAAGAAAGGAAAACAAGTCACTCAAGGAAGAATTAAAGAAAAACAACAAAGCTCACAATTATGACTCTAAATAAGTTGAGTAGATAATCACAAAGTTAAAAATCCAAATAGAATAATTCATACATAAGGATTGAAGAAACACTCAGAAGTCAGTTAGAAGAAAAGGAGAATATGATTGAAAGCTTGGAAGTAGAAATAATCACTCTAAGAAAATATCTTCAAAAGAAAGATATGCACAAGAATATCACCAAAATATTGGATGATATCATTAGTAGTCAAAGGACATACTATGACATGTACAGGATATGATACAACCAAACACAAAATTTGAAAGGATCGAGCTACAAGATGACATAACAGGAACTAGAACAAAGTGGATATGCAAAAATAGTCAGAGGTACTCAAGAACCAAATCACAGAGGAAATGGACCACCTAGAAGATTCAGAACATAGAATCGGTAATCAACAATGTCTCAATAAGAAGAAGATTTTAGAAGAGAAACACCATTTAGAATATCCCCTACATCGAGGTATCAAACTATTTTTCTTGGTTTGTGCTATTCTTGTAACAATTTTGGAAACAACACTACAAACTGTAGAGTCTATGCCAATAACAAAAGGAACTATGAAGGATATTCAAACAACAATTATCTCATAAATTCACATGAACCACAAAACAAAAATCCCAACAGTTTTGATTCACTAAGTAATGAATTAGAGTGCTACGAGTGAAACAATTTTGGACACATTCCAAGGATTGTAGACTAAACGTTCCTCCAAAGGAACCAAAGAAGAATATCAACAGTCATAAATAGGAACCACAAAGGATCTGGAGAAGGAAGAAATATCAATTCAACATTGAAGAATGCTCGCTTGTTGTACAAGTGAAACACAAGAAAATTGGGTGGTATGTTCAATTGTTTGAAGCATATGACCGGTGACAAGCATGTGTCTCTGACCCTGAAGAAGGAATGATATGGATCAATTTAGTTTTGAAATGATAACTCAACCAAAATTATAGGTAGAGGCACAATCAAGCTTGGAAGAAAATATGCCAAGGAAAAAATGTTCTACTGGTCGAATATATGAAGCACAATATACTAAGTGTAAGTAAAATATGTGATCAAGGACACAAGCTTATGTTTTACTCGGAAAATTGTGAGATAAGGAAAGAAGGATCATGCAATTTGGTGGCTACAACTATAAGAAATCCAAAGAACATATATGTTCTGAATGAAATAGGAAAGGAATTAAGATGTTTCTTGGGAAAGGAAAATGAAAGTTGGCTCAAGCATAAAAGAATGGGTCACATGAACTTTGATAACCTTGTCAAAATCAGTAGAAAGGAATCAGTGAATGAAATTCCCGATATTTCAAAGCCAACAAATAATCTATGTGAACATTGTCTACAAGGAAATAAAACCAAGACCAAGTTCAAATCAAGAGAATACTATACAACAAAACCATTGGATATCATGCACACTAACCTATGTGGACCGAAAAGAATGAAGGGATTAAATGGAAAACAATACTTTATGCTACTGGTTGATGACTACACAAGAATGATTGTAGTTTTCTTTCTCAAGAAGACGTTAGAGGCATTCTAACACTTCAAGATATATAAAGAGATGGTTGAAACTGAGATGGATTTGAAAATCAAGTGTTTGAGATCAGATAATGGAGGAGAATTTACATCAAAGGAATTCATGGATTTTTGTAGCGAACATGGAATAAAAATATAGTTCTTATCATCCATGACACCTTGTCAAAATGGAGTTTTTAAAAGGAAGAACATAACAATATAGGAAATGGTCAGAACTGTGTTGAAAGATTCCAAATTGTGTGACATTTTTTGGGCACAACTAGTACATACAACAGTTCATATCTTGAATAGAGGAATGATCATAATTAATAGTGATAAGACTCCCTATGAGTTATGGAAAGGAAGACCGACATATTTGAAGAATTTCAAAGTATTTGGAAGAAAATGATATAACAAAAGAGAAGATGACAGGATTGGAAAATTTGACTCCCGAGTTGATAAGGGAATATTGGTTGGGTATTCAAGGAAAATAAAATCATATAAATTCTTTAGTCCAAGACTCAATAGAATAGTAGAAAGCATCAATGTAATAATTGACTAAACATGTGAATGAAAGAGCAAAGGAAAGAAGAAAATATTCATAAGAGCAGGATGACGAAGAAGGTCTAATAGAAGAAGAAGTAGAAGAATAAGAAGATGAAGAAGAAGAGAAGCCAGAAGTAGAGAAAGAGGAAGATGAGAAACATATACCTCCCAAGAAAAATCACCAACGAGTGCAGAAAAATCATCCACTAGAACGAATTATTGGAAATAAATATGCAGGAGTTGAAACCCGAAGTAGAATACATTCACCAGAACAAAGGAATCTAACATTGTCATCCATATTTGAACCAAGTATATTTGGATATGCCAACAAAGATGAACATTGGATCAAGGCTACAGATGAAGAATTGGAGAAGATAGAGAAGAATGACACATGGGAACTTTTTCCAAGAGTGAAGAACAAGAATATGATTAGTACAAAGTGGTTTTTCCGAAATAAACTAGGTGAGGATGGAGAGGTAACCATAAACAAAGAAATGTTATTATGAAAAGGATACACCCAGATTGAAGGTATAGATTTTGAAGAGACCTTTTCCCCAGTTTCTATGATGGAAGCAATCAAATTGATATTAGCTTATGTATACTAAAAAAGAATCAAGGTGTATCATATCAATGCAAAATCAACCTTTCTAAATGGGGAATTAGAAGAATAAGTATAGATCGAACAACGTGAAGGGTTTCTACTATTAGAAAAGGAATAATATGTTTGCAAATTGAATAAATCATTATATGGACTCAAGCAGGGCCCTAGAGCATGGTATTCAATATTGAACAAGTATATATAGCACCAAGGATTCATGAAGGGAAATGTAGACAACAATATCTATATAAAAGTGGATTGAGACAATATATTGATAATTGAATTTTATGTAGATGATATTATCTTTGGGAGCGATGATGACATGATGAGTCATAAATTTTCCAAAGACATGCAAAATGAGTTTGAAATGTCTTTGTTCGATGATTGAATTTATTTTTGGGATTACAAATATGTCGGTGTGATAAAGGTATTTTCATCTCCTAGACCATGTAGATTAGAGAAATTCTAAATAAGTTTGGAATGAAATACTTCAAACCCATAAGTACTCCTATGCAGACTAGCTGTAAGTTGACCAAGGATGATAAATATGAGGATACAAATCAAAGACTCTACAAATCAATTATTGGCATATTACTCTATGTGACAACATCAAGACCAGATTGTGATGCAAGAAATTGGATAGGTTGATATATTTCAAGAATCATTGAAATAAATATAAGTTACGACAATAAAGAGAATATTCATATATCTCAAACAAAAAGAAGATTTTGGACTATAGTATCTAGAAGGGAATGAACTATTTTTGGTCTCCTAGACAAATGCACATTGGGAAGGTATCATTGATGACATAAGAAGTACAAGTGGACCATCCTTCTACTTAGGTGAGTGTTTGGTATCATGGTTGAGAAAGAAAAAATCATTAGTATATTTTTCCATATTAGAAGAAGAATATATTGTAGTAGCATCTTGTTGCACTAAGGTTCTCTTGATGAAGAAAATGTTGTAGGATATACAAGTGAAGTATGATGAGCCCATTTCAATACTTTGTGATAACACCAGCTGTTATCACATGAATTTTTCAAGGTTTGTAGGTGTTTTTTTCTAATACCTAAGTCTGTATCCTTGCCCCATATCTCTCTCTCTCTTTTGCAGACCAAGTCCTAAAATATTTCCCTTCGACTGGTAAAATCATTTTTTCCTCTTTGTTTAACAACCTAGTTTCCCTTGGTGTCTTACCTGAATAAGTCTCGGCCTGAATATTTTCTGTTTCTCTAAGGATGAACACTCGTCACCATTTTTGTTTCAATTATTGGTCATTCTGGTTTCTCGAGCCCACAACAATTCATCCAAGTATTTGTTTACACAGGAAGCAACCATGGGCAAAAAGCGCAAAACTCAAAGTGGTCCATTGTGGAATCGAATCGAGTAAACAGGTAGGTTCATTTTTCAGTGGCGGAGATCCCCTGTGAAGTTCATATTAGTAGCCCTCAAGCATTCATAATTATAAATTTGCGCTAGGTTTAGTGCCAGACAAAAACCCGATAATCAAAGGTAAAGTGTCATGTGTCCTTCTCCAACAGATGGGCAAGATTTACTTTAGAGATTGGGTTTCAGGATTTTTGGCGCTTCTCCTCTCAATTTTCTCTAAAGTTATTTTCCCGTAGTGCACAGATATCTGTCGTGTGTCTATTCCATTTACAGATAGGGTTTCAACTTCATATCTCTTGGGCACTCTGAATGAGTCTCGGTCAACTACTCCTCCATCCCCTCGCTCCCAAGTACGTGGATCTCTGTCACATGTCTGTCTCCAATGGATGATCATGATTTGCGTCATCATTTTGGGTATCAGGAGATTTTCTCCTCTCTTTTTGGTTTCCTCTGGAGCACATTCCTGCGGAGTGCATGGATCTCTACCACGTGTCCTCCTATATCTAACGACTCAGATATGTTCTAGACTCTAGAGCTTCAACATTCTTTCTCCCTCCTTGTTTGCAACTTCCCAAAGTTATTTTTCCATGGATTTTCAGGTCTTCCACCACCTGTCCATCTGGCGCTAACACATGGTGCTCAGTCCAGGCACTGTTGGGCATGTCATCCATTTTCTTCTGAGTGATGTGTTTCAACCTCCTTTCTGCAACACTTCATCATAGTGACGTGAGGTCACCACATCATCTTTGGGAATTCGTCCTCCGGAAACTATTCTTTTCAGCATCAAAGCTCCCTAGCACAAAAATTGGTGCCTCCCCCAAGCATAATTAAAGGGTTTCTAAAGTTGGCAGGAAGGTAAAGTTTTAGTGATGGCACTAAAATAGTGGGATTGCCCAGATATCAGATTGCAACAAGACCAATGACCGCACTCCATTTCAGGGCTGCAACATGATCGGACGATAAAATATTTGAGCGACCCGAAATCTAAACCACAGTTTTTGGGGAGAATGACGTGGTAGAATGTGGTGCATTTCTGGCTCAAAAGAGGTACGGTTCAAAACTTCTTTAGATAGCTCTGAATTCACATGCTCATTCAACATCATACCCAATCACAGCAAGTGGTCACCCCCTAGTTATCAGGCCTTGTATCGATCCCGAGGAGATAGAAGTTAATGGACTCAGGCTGGTAGTTGAAACCTCGACTCACTCCATAAATAGAAGGCACGAGAGCCCTATCCAAGGAGATAGAGATGTGAGCCCAGGGAATATGCACACACAATCTAACAAAGAAGGTACACAGGTGGAATTATTTGGACAAGATGGCTAGATTAGATCAAACTTCGAGCAGTTGAGGACTGATCTAAGTATAAGGAGATAAATAGAAGAATTTGATAAGGTCGTCGAATGGTTGAGCAGAGCTCCCTATTGTGTAATTTTTTATGCCATAATTATTCTCTGGTTATGTATCAAACTTGAGACTTTCTCGTTAATAGAAGTTATATTCCCTCATCTCTTTGTAAAGACTATGCTAAAACACTCGTGCATGGAGGATCTAGTCAAGGGTTGTAGTTCTATTGTAATGTAGGTTTGATTACAGTATTGTTGTGACTATTTTTAGTCAACTTCCTTGTTACCTTATTTCCCCCTTATGATGAAGGGCTCCGACATGGAGGATCCAATTGAGTTGTTGTAGTTGCATGGTAATGTAGGTTTGATTATTATGATGCTATGCAATATTTCAATGTCTGAAACTTAAGTTCAAGAGTGCTCTTGAGCCTAAGTTTTTCTTGACCAAGTTGCTCATAGCAGTCTTGTTCAACTCTCTCACTAAGTATTCCTCCTACTCACCCTTAAAATCAAATCACTGATTGAATTTAATGAGGACCTCACTTCCATGTGCATTGCTTGTCCAGTTTCTATGTTAAAATCATTATTGTACTAAGTTTCATCCATTTTGACCTCCACTCATAAAACCAACATCCACCAAACATTCTAATGGGTATTGGGCTTATACTCTTGCAATCTAAGGGTGAATCTCAGTGATAACATTCATGGCATCGTTGTTAGGGAATGAATTGAAGACATTTCCCTAGGATAGAACGACAAAGATATTTTGATTCTGAAGGTGCATAAAAAATCGATAACTTGAAGATTGCAACTTGCACCTGGAGACTCCATTGTTCCAATTGTGGCTCCCAAAGGAAGACGCACGAGGTATACTCCACAACTTCCTCTAGAAACACCTGAAGATGACCCAGAAAATATTATCAAAAAAGGAAAGATCTCTCCAGAAGGGATTTCAACTATTGTATCAGTTGATTTTGGTAATTTACATGATTCTTCTTTAAAAACTCCAATAGTTTCATCTAATTCTCATGTTATACCATCTTTTGGAGTTTTCAAAAGTTTAAATTTTGGGATTTCCCTTGTTGAATTCTCCCCTTCTAGGCCTCATTTAGAAGAAATTTTTGACACCCTTGTTTCCCCTAAGATTGTAAAGTGGTTCATACCCAGAAGCTAAGAAAGTTGTCCCACTTTGGGTTATCCTACTCCTCCTCTTGTCAAAGTTTTAGTATCTAACGTGGGGAAAACTTATTTTCCCTTAAACCCCATATTATTCTCCTCCAACACTCGGTCATTTCCTCTTTCCCCTAGAAACACAACTCTAGTCCCGCCTGTCCAAACTCTGTCTCCCCCTGGTTCTCCTACAGTTCACATTCTAATGACAGGTGCCAATATTCCTAGAAAAAAAATGGATGCCATAGTGGCTGCTAGGTATTCCCCTCTTGTTTTACCTCAGCCTATGAATCCCCTCCCAGGTGGATATCACATCAAGTACATGCCCAATTTTACAGGGGAGGATGACATAATTGCATAAGAGCACCTTTCATCTTTTTACAATTATGCAGATAATCTTAATATTGAGAATGAAGATGTTTGGTTGAGAGTTTTTGTACAAAGCCTTGATGGTGAAGCTCAGAAATGGTTCAAGGGTTTGAATCCTAGATCTATTGATGGGATTTAAGCTCTAGATGATGCATTTTTAAGACATTTGGGGGATAAAAAAGATTTCCTTTATTATATTATAGAGTTTGGGTCACTTAAGAGAGAAGAGGGGGAATCTATCTCAGACTTCTCCAAGATATTTAATAAGATGTACAAAAATATCCCCATTGATATTAAGCCTATTGAAACCTCTGCCAAGATCACTTACGCTAGTGCTTTTGACCTTGAGTTTTGCCTCCTACTAAGATAAAGAAGAGATACCTCCTTGGATCATATGAAAGATGCAACCCTTGAAGTAGAATCCAATATATTGGCAGTTGATAATCTTTAGAGTAAGGATGATAGAGATAGGACAAAAGGTAGGTCTAAAGTTTCAATGTCTAGTTCATCTAGTTCTCACCCTCAAGTTGATGAGTTAACAATGATGGTGAAATCACTTTCTGCAGAAATTGAAGTTTGAGGGGAAACATGGCTATAAGAACGCCCAAAATACTGACAACAGGGGTAATTCTAGGAGACCAAATAATAATGCCCCTCAGATAATCCAGAGGGATCAAATAAATAGGGATAGGGATGATCAAAATATCCAAGCCCCTCTCCAAAATAACCTAGTTACCGATGAGGATGGAGAGGAAGAAGAAGTTGATCCTCAAATCCATTGTCGTTGTGACACCTCTTCATCCCCTCATTTAACTAAGTCTACATATGAAGAGTCCCTCATGGATAACCAACTAAATGAGATGAGAAAAGGGGAAAGTACCAGTGGAAATCCAAATAGATACAACCTCGGGTCCAAGAAGAAAGAGGGAAATCCTGACATTCATGAGAATCCTACTAGAACAGATCATTCAGTTAAGGATGTGGCAGCTAACAACAAAGAAAAAGAGGCACAATATCCCTATATAGTGGTTAAAGTCCCTCTCCTACAAGAGAAAGAGATTATGAAGCCTCCCTCCTCGTTTAGTTTTGAAAATGAGATTCAAAATATTAAAATCCCTATACCATTCTTGGAGCTAGCTAAGCATGAGGATTTCAAAAGACACCTCTCCAAAGTGCTACAGCCTAAGCCTTCATCTCATCCCATAGACTCATTCAACCTCAAATATGAAAAGAATGTTGTCATACTAGGACCTTTGGTAGAGGGTAGAGATGACTCCTCCCCTCCTTTCTATACATCATTGAACATCCATGATAAGGTGTTGCATAACTGCTTGATGGATTCAGGGGAATCTCACAAACTCATGCCTAACATTTTCATGGAGGAGCTCGGGTTGGAGGTTACAAAGAATTATCATGACTTGTACTCATTTGATTCCAAGAAGGTGAAGTGCATTGGGGTTATCAAAGACTTGGTTGTATATTTGTTCTAGTTTCCAATGAAGAGCGTAGTCATGGATATTGTGGTTGTTGATGTCTCCCTAAGATTGGGATGATTTTTTCTAGATCTTGGATTAAAATACTGGGGGAAACGTTGCAGATGGATCTTTCATACACCACTATTCCTATGTTTGGAGGGAAACAAAGAAGGATTTATAGGGAAGAACAACTAGATTACATCATCAGTGATGAAGCAAATATGACCAACCACCTCATTTTTGCAGTAGATACTGATCTGGGGACCAATATGTTACAACTCACTAATGGTCGTCAAGAACCTGTTGAAATTATAAATCATCCCATCACCTCTTGTGAAGACCCTCCTTCCAATACCTTTGTTTGGAAAATGTGTTTTGATGGAGCCTCTTCCAGGGAAAGTTTTGGGGATGGGGTAGTTTTCATTTCCTCGACCCAAGAGACCACGTCTCTGTCTTATAAGCTTGAATTTGAAACAAAAAACAACGTGGAATAATACGAGGCTCTTTTTTTGGGTTTGAGAGATGCCAAAGACATGAAGATTAAGGAGCTAGCAGTATTTGGAGATGATGAGTTAATTGTACATCAGTTTAGAAATATGTATCAGGATAAGCACCCCAAGTTAAGAGCCTACATAAATGAGGTCTGGGATCTTGTTGACATTTTCTTCTTGGATTTTAATATCGCTTTTGTTCCAAGAGAGGAGAACACTATGGTATATTCATTGGTTGTTTTAGCAAGTAAGTTCAGGGTTCCATTTCTCCCTAAACTCAAGTATGATGTGGAGGTAAAATACAGGCCCTTTATTCATGACAATGTCAAACATTGGAAGGTTTTTTAGGATGATCTTGAGATAAAAAAAAATCTTGAGACTGTGGATGAATTCTCTGATTTTCATATTGATCAGGATCAAGATACTAAAGAAATCCCTCTTGTTGGTGTTTTCCTAAATAAAATTTTTGACCATCATATTGTTCAGTTCCCAAGTAACCATATTCCAAAGGGACTTGTCCCCCTTAGAAAGATTGTTTGACATAAATGATGTTGTTGTAAAGGTTAAAATTTCAACTAAAGAGGCTGATGTGACTGAATGCAATTTAAGATCAGAGGAGGATCCCAAATATGTCAAATTTTCTAGCAGTTTGTCAAAGGAGCAAAGGGCTTAGTATGTCAAGATTTTGAAATAGTTTGTTGATGTGTTTGCTTGGAAATATGAATATTTAAGGACATATGACACCAAAATCATTGAGCATAAGATCCATTTTAAATAAGAGGCCAAACCTTTTAGATATAACATCATATAGATAAATCCTATGTTGTTGCCTATTATGGAAAGAGAAGTAAAGAAGCTATTGGATTCCCAGATCATCATCCCCTTGAGATATTCAGAATGGGTGGCTAATTTGGTACCTGTGAGGAAGAAAAATGGGGAAATCAGGTTATGTGTTGATTTCATAAATTTGAACAGGAGCTCCAAAAAGGATAACTACCCCTTGCCAAAAATGGAGCACATTTTGCAGAGAGTGACCAGTTCATCTAGGATGTCCATGATTGATGGCTTTTCTAGCTACAATCAAATCTCTGTCCTGCCTGAAGATAAATAAAAGACAACCTTCACTACTCCTTGGGGCACATTCATGTATGGTAAAATTCCCTTTGGATTGATGAATGCGGGAGAAAATTTCAAGTGAGCTATGGACATTTCCTTCATTGGGAAAAGGGACAAATTTGTAGTCATCTATCTGGATGACATTACAATATTCTAAATTTCTGATAAAGAGAATTTTCATAATCTAAAGAAGGTTTTATTGAAGTGCAAAAGGTTTGGTCTCTCCCTCAATCCTAAGAAATATTTGTTTTTTGTGAAAGATGGAAAATTATTGGGGCATATTGTGTCAGCTGAAGGGCTGAGTATTGATCCAAGTAGATTAGAGGCCATCCAGGTATTATCTTTTCCTAGATATAAGAAAGAGGTTCACTCTTTCTTGGGTAAAATCAAATTTCTGAGGAGGTTCATTTCAAACTTTGTTGAGTTGGTTAAACACATTATAGCCATGCTTAAAAAGGGGAACGAAGTGAAATGGACTGTTGAGTCCATGAAATCTTTTGACCAAATCAAGAGGGATTTGATTGAAGAACCTGTGCTCATCAGCCCTGACTATTCTAAGGAATTTATGATATTTTATTTTGCCTCATATGATACATTGGCTATTGTTTTTCTATAGAAAATTATAGAGGGGTTAGAGAAACCTATTTCCTTTTTCATCAGAGCATTTGGGGATGCAGAAATGAGATATGATATCTTGGAGAAGAAGGCATATGCTTTGGTCAAATCCCTCAAGGATTTCAGAATCCATGTTCTGCATTCAAGTATTATTGCATATGTCCCCTTGTCCTTAGTAAAGGATATATTGATCCAACCTGATATAGATGGGAAGAGAAGCAAATGGATTTGCAAAATTCTGTAGTTTCACTTGGAAATAAAACCCACCAAATTGGTGAAAGGCCAAGGTTTAGCCAGGTTACTGGCCGAATCAAATTGCAAGGATTTAGGGGTTAGTTTCATCAACATAGACTCATAAAACCAACAAATTGATATTGTTGATAAAGGCTCTCATGTCGGCCTTAACTTAGAAGAATGCATCTAGTATAAAGACATCATATATTTTCTATAGAAGTTGCAACCTCCCTGATGATTTGGACAAGAACAATGTAAGAGCTTTGAAACTCAAAGAAATCAAATATTGTCTCATTGATCAGATTGTGTACTGGAAGTATCTTATGGGATTTCTGTTAAGATGTCTAGACCCATAGGAGGCCCAAAGAACTATGATTGATTTTCATCACAACTCATGTGGGGGGCATCATTTTTGGAGTAACACAACTTATAAGATCCTTAGAGTGGGCTATTTCTATCCCAACCTTTCTACTGATGTTTGTGAAAAGGTTATAGCTTGTGTCAAGTGTCGAAAGTTTGTTGAAAATCAACAACTCAAATATTTTCCTTTGAAACTTGTAATGGTTTATCGACCTTTTCAGTAATGGGGTCTTAACTTCATTGGAGAGATCCACCCAGCCTCAAGTGGCCAATAAAGGTGGATTTTGATTGTCACTGATTATTTTACCAAATGGATAGAGGTGATCCCTACAAGGAGTGCCTCCCACAAGGTAATCATAAGCTTCTTTGAATATATCATGTCCATATTTGGCTGTCCAAGAAGGATTGTTACAGAAAATGCTGCCTCTTTCAGAGCTGAACCATTAATTAATTTATGTAAGTAGTATGGGATTACATTAATCCATTCTACTCCCTACTACCCTCATGTAAATGGTTTAGCAGAGTCATCTAACAAGATCTTCATAAATATCATCAAAAAACTATTAGAATACAACAAGAAATCGTGGGATTTAAAGCTGAAATTCACCTTATGGGATGATAGAGTTACAACAAAAATGTCACTTGGAATTTCCCCTTTTCATCTTGTGTATGGAGTTGGGGATATTTTGCCTACTCATTTTTCCTTTCCTATGGAAAAATTTCTCCAGGACTACCAAGGAGAACCTGATGATATGGTTAGGAGGATACTCCAGCTGGTAGAAGTACAACAGAGCAGGGAGTAGATTCTTGATAAAGCGCAGGATCATCGACATAAAATAAAACGAGCCTTTGACAAGAGGGAAAGCAAGGGATATTTTCAGTTGGGGGATCCGGTGCTCAAATGGGATGCCCCCAAACAAGACAAAGGAAAACATGGTAAATTCGAAGCCTTATGGATTAGTCCCTTCAATATTTCTAAGGTATTTTCAAACAACACTTATAAATTGTAGAACTTGGAGGATTCCAAATTTTTTGGTGGCCCAGTCAATGGGCACTTTCTAAAAAAGTATTTTTTTTAAGCCATGATCGGATTTCCACCATAGTGATTACCACTTATTTTTATTTATATTTTGAATAAGAGACTCCATAACGCAAACTAAGGCACTAAAACTGCACATTCTTGATAGCTCAAAGGGAGCATGCCATAACCTGTGGAGCCAATGTTATCACATGAAGTTGTTAAGGGTTGTAGGTGTTTATTTCTAATACATAAGTCTGTATCCTTGCCCCATCTCTCTCTCTCTCTTTTGTAGGCCAGGTCCTAAAATCTTTCCCTTAGACTGGTAAAATCATTTTTTCCTCTTTGTTTAACGACCTGGTTTCCCTTGGTGTATTACCTGAATAATTCTCAGCCCGAAGCTTTTTTGTTTCTCTAAGGATGAACACTCCTCACCATTTTTGTTTTAATTACTGGTCATTTTGTTTTTTTGAGCCCGTAACAAGTCATCCAAGTCTCTTTCTACACAAGAAGCATCCATGCGCACAAAGCACACCACTCAAAGAGGTCCATTGTGGACTTGAATCAAGAAAACATGCAGGTTCTATTTTCAACGGCGGAGATCCCCTGTGAAGTTTAGATTAATAGCCCTCATGCATTCACAATTATAAATTTTCACGAGGTTTAGTGATAGATAGAAACCCCATAATATAATATCAAGTGTCATGTGTCCTTCTCCAAAGGACAGGCATGAGTTACTTCGGAGTTCAGGTTTTGAGATTTTAGGCGCTTCTCCTCTCGATTTTCTCCGAAGAACTTTTACCAGAGTGCACAAATCTCTACCGCATGTCTATGTCATCAACATCCATGGTTTTAGCTTCATATCTCTTGGGTGCTCCGGATGACTCTTGTTCAATGGATCCTTCATCCCCTCACTCTTGATTATGTGGATTTATTTCGCATGTCCATCTCCAATGGAAGACCATGATTTGCTTCGTCATTTTGGGTTTCGGGAGTTTTGACTCCTCTATGTTTGGTTTCCTCTGGAGAAAATTCCCACAGAGTGCATGGATATTTTTCATGTGTCCTCCCAGATCGAGTGTCTCAAATATACTGTAGACTCCGGAGGTTCGAAATTCTCACTCCCTCCTTGTTTTCAAATTCCCGAAGTGCTTCTTCCATGGAGTTTTAGGTCTTCCGCCACCTGTCCATCTGGCGCTAACACATGGTGCTCAGTCCAGGCACTGTCGGGCATGTCATCCATTTGTTTATGAGTGATGTGTGTCACCCTCCCTTCCGCGACACATCAACATAGTGATGTCAGGTCACCACGCCAGCTTTGTGAACATCTTCGGGAATTAGTCCTCTGGGAAATATTCTTGTTCAGCCTCAAATATCCCTAGCACCAAAATTGGTGCATCCCCTAAGCATAATTAAAGGGTTTCTAAAGTTGGCGGGTAGGTAAATCTTTATCGGTGGTGCCAAAATAGAGATATTTCCCATATCTCATATCGTGAGCAGACCAACGACCACACTCCATTCCGAGGTTGCAACATGCTTGGACATTAAAATATTTGAGCGGGTCGAAATCTAAACCACGATTTTTGGGGAGAGTGATGTGGTGGAAGGTGGTGCATTTCAGGCTCAAAAGAGGTATGGTTCCAAAATGCTTTCGACAACTCTGAATTCACATGCTCATTCAGCGTCGTACACAATCACAACAAGTGGTCATCCCCCTAGTTATTATGCCTTCTATTGATCTTGAGGAGATAGCAGTCAATGTGTTATCCGCAATTTTGGTCATTGTAATGGTGTTATGATAATGTCATGATGATGAAATATCAAGCTCTTCCATAGGAACATTTTCCTGAGAAAGGTTACACTTATCAGTTTCCAGAAATCATATTTTAAAGATAGTTCGCAGG
>ML776960.1:531867-547309 GCA_009831015.1 Picea engelmannii
ATAAGGTATGTTCATATTCCTATATCTCTTGGTTCACTCAATAGGCTAGATCTAGGGAAAGAGTAGTATTCTGTCCTGTTTTGTTCTAGATCCAGGTGGATCTAGGGAGATCGGTTCATGTCCGCACTTACGGATTTATCCATTTTGACCTCCACTCATAAAACCAATATCCACCAAACATTTTTATGGATACTGGGCTTATCCTCTTGCAATATGAGGGTGACTCTCAGTGCTAACACCAGTGCCATAACTATCTCCAAGAATCCAATGATACATTCCAAGATGAAATAGCTTTCGATCAAGTATCACTTTCTACAAGAACAAGATATAGAGAAGAACATCAAGATAGACTACATTGGTGTTATCGGACTAATCGGTAGGTGTAGACACCAACAAATCTCCCTAGATCCACCTGGATCTTGAACAAAACAGGACAAGACATGACTTTTTCCCTAAGTTTTGACCATTGAATTAGCTAGTAGGGAGGAACAAGTAACATACCTTTGTATCGCTTCCTAGGGTCTTTGTTCCTCCCTCTTTGCTCCGGTGCTCTAGTGAGGTCAATACCAAGAAAAAAAAAACCAACCAAAGTGAAGATAACAAAATATATTCAACTGTCAACTTATGTGTATGATCAAGGAATTACACAATAAAATAAGAATGACTTTATGGGAAAAGGACATGTCGTTGTATCATATTAATCGAAAATAGAAGATACAACCTGATCACCTTGATGTCGCAAGCTTCCTTTCAGTGGATCTTGGCTCCAACACACACACAGACTTTCTTGATCCTTGTATGAATAAAATCAAATCCTTATTGATAGACTTGCTAGAGTCTCCAAGCTCCTTTTCAAGCTAGGTCCTTCACACAATTCTTTCACCAATTCTCCAATGAATCTTTCTTAACCTTTTCCATGAGAATTCCATCAATATATAGGAGAGGATGAGATGGTTACTTGGATAAGAATGATCCCACAATATCAGGGAAACCAGTAAAGAGATAACCATTCGAATGCCAACCCATTCTCTAGAATATTCCCTTCTAGAACCATCGAAACTTCATCTTTTTCCAATCTTTAGAACAAGTTCGCACCCTAGCTATGTAGCACAGTGCAAGAAGTTCTCACCCTAGATGAAGGCAGCCTGTGAGAATGGGTCATTCTCGCACCCTATGATATTAGCAACCTACGAACTCTCTTCAAAAATATGTTTTCTGGGAAGAGATGAATGTCACTTTTCTCAGGAGAAAGTTCTTATTAGGAGCCTGAGTACACCATCATCAATACACCATCATGATGACCAAAATCATGGGTAACACAATGCCCCCCAAAGTATGAGGCCGGAATCAGTGACAACCGAAATACTTTGTAAACTGCGTGTGTGTGCATGTTGGAAACCAGGAGCGCACCTAATCGGAAACCTGCAAACACCCAAGCATCTGTAGAATATCATACTAGTTATGGGGTAGGCATTCCCATACTCAGATCACGGACGGATGACATTATAGGCATAGGTCATGGCCACCAATCATACACTATGGATCCACACCATCAAAATATAGCATAGCCACCAGGAATACACCATGGATCTATGTAATAAAATTCAAACTAGGACGACATAGCCACGAGACATACAAAGTGGATCTATGTGTCGCAAATTATACATATCCCATCGCAACCTGGACAAGGAGATGATATCCAGGGTCTTCAATCCCATTTCCCAAAAGTACGAATCTAACCATGTGATTACATGTGTTGAAGTCTAACATGGTAGAAACCACTTGATTATCGGTCATAGATGAAACCGTTAACAAGTGCGAGGGAAATCACCATTAATTTCAATGAATCCCAGGGTACATTAGTTTAATCCATCGAGCGTGAATGAATGAGTTGAGGTCAAACATCCAACGAAATCTTTCGATCAGGGGTCAATGATGTAAATCCACTGTTGAAAGCGAGGAAACTTGCCATTGAGGCATGCAGGTTCCAAGGTACCAAATAATTTCTAAGTCTTGTTTCCAGATAATGAGCTGAAGTCGATGGAACAAAACTTGTCACAGGAGGTCCTTGATGTATCCCCCATCAATGACACGAAATGAGTAACAGATTTTGAAGGTGAAACAGAGTATGATGTAAGTTGGACTGGACACAGGGAAGGTCGACACGGAGAGAATGGACAACTGCAGATGGCCAAATCAATAGAGGTTTCAGGTGAAATTCTCTTGAACATATGAATGACACGACCAATGATTTGGCAGGATTGACTCAGAGACGACGCAAGCTGTGACCTTGTAGCAAATCGAATGAGAGACAAATGGATTTCCCAAACTAGCTTCAAATAATGAATAGGGGGTGTCATGTTCAAGAGTGACACTTACTACCAATTAATGTGAATATGAGAACACATCCCTTTCCCAAATTTTCCCCCACCATTTTTGGCGAGTACCTCTTTATTTTTACGCAAAGCTTGAGGAGGATAACATATTCTTGTTGATATAATATTATCCTTTCAAGTATGTTTAACGAACCCTAGGAAGGAGTGGTTCGGTCCCATGACAGATCTGTCGATGTTTGTTTAACGAGTCCAACAATAGAAAACTTGAAGGTTTTTCATGATTATAGAATCTAGAAAAACACTTAAAAGAGAACTGTCTCAGTTACTTTTTTGTAAAATAGTCTGATGAGACCGAAAAAGAGATAAATTATTGCCCAACATATGCTTTCTTCAAATACTTTATCGAGCGTGAAAATAGCAAGGTCGCTCGACTATCTTTTCATGTTTAGAGAGTCTGAAAAGAGATTAAAGGAGACTCTAGGAGGGTTCCTTTTTCGTATAACCTTATTGAGCCCGAAAAAGTGATAAAAGTGTGATCGATCATGTTCTCATGTATTTTTGAGCGTGAGAACGGACAAAGACCAAGCTCAAGGTTTTGTACAAAAACCATAAAAAACAATCAAAACATGCGATGAAGAAGAAAAAATATGTTCGCATCCCTGTACATGAACATCGAAGTCATTATTCCTGCAAAAGTTCTACTCAAAAGGGCATTAGGCATTAGGTTTTAATAAATAAAGAATTATAAAAATCTATAAAATGGTAAAAGTAAATATAAAGGGGTAAAAACTCTTTTTACCATATCATTTTAACTTTACCACTATTTGAGCCCAAAAACCCCTCTTTTACCCTTGAAATTTGGTGTTAGATTGCGGGAGTTAAGAGCATCCATTCGATGAACCGTTAGCGGCAGTAAGGTAGGCTCTTTGTCCTTTACTTTTTCATGGTTTAATTTTTCATTTTCATTGGCAAAAAACATCGTTTTGAGTTTGTTTTAGGGGTCATTATTGCACTCATCCATTCTCGCAGGTGAGCTACATGGGACCTACGAGAATGGGTCATTCTCACAGGTGAGCCCAAAGGTGCCCATGAGAACCTCGCACTGTTTCTAAAGGGCACCTGCAAGAACCGCAAAGTGTAAAAGTTTTTTAAAGTTTTTCTCAATGAAAATATACCAGATGTTGAATAGAGTTATTAATCTTCTTCTTGTTCTTCTTATGCAAGTATTTGTCCATCACCATTGTTCTGGAATGGTGTGAAAGGGAGCATGAAGAAGATAATTCCATTGCTAGAAATCATCCACCCACTATTGTCGCTTTGCGAAACTATGGTCTTCTGAAGTTCTTTTGTATCCCAGGCATGAGGGCCCAAGTCAGGTTATTGGAGTACCTTGTGCATATGTGGGATCCTAATCAGTAAGTATTCCATGTAGGGGTCCACACATTGTCCTTGGATATTGAGGACATTTACTTCTTGACAAGACTTTCATGGCGTGGGTACCACATGAGCATGAATAGTGGAAGAGGTGGTGGGATGCCCATGAGTGAGTACTATCGCTTACACTGTGTTCCAGAGGCAGAGAGGAGCAAAGGGAAAGTTGTCATTTGGGGAGTGCGGGATTTGAACCTTCACACTATTTTGTTCACCATTGCTCATATGGCTGGGAGCATTTCTCCTCACATGGCTCTTCAGAGATACTTTCAGTATGCCATAGAATGTATTGAGCCTCAGGTTTTTAACTGGGCAGATGCAGTTCTTCGTAGCATGAAGAGGCAATTTACCAAATGCAGGCGAGGTAACCTGAAGCAATTCGGGTATGGGTATTTGTTGGTGTCCTTCTTTCTTGAGAGGGTTCCATTACTGAGGCTATAGGTTGAGTGGGATTTACCAGCCCCAATAGATCCAAGAATGTTGATATGGTGTCATCTCATGGCCCGGCACGTAGCTCGACCAATTATCAAATATGATGATACCTTCTTCGACTGGTTGTGACCATAGATGTTGATGGTCGACGATTATGCTTATGCTAGGTTGGATTTCTGAGGAGATTTGGACTTGGTCCTGCCTGAGGGTTCTCAGTGGGGGGAACTTGGTAAGAAGTACACTTTTTTTTCTTTTTAAATGTTTTTGTGAATTTTATCATATAAAAATGTTTTTTATATGTTCGTCCAAGGACTAAATAAAAAATTCATTTTTGATGACACATATGTGGGACTTTACCAACCTCCTGGTACTTCTCCTATTCAGCGACGAGGAGAGGTGGTGCTAGTGCCATGATGGGACGCTGAGGATTATGAAGCGGTGGAACAAAACTTAGAGGGTTTGATAGCAGATATTTCAGACATGCCTCTTGGAGAGGTTCCACGACATTATCAATGTCATACAGTAGGAGTGTCAGAGTCCATTGACCGACTACTTCGTAGGGTTTCTTAGGAAGTCATGTGTTACCATGAACGTCATCCATGACATCAGTTTGTAGAAGCTATGAGCTTCAGATTTTGAAATTTTGGTCCTCGGACATAACTTATTTGTAAAAACCTCTTTTGATCATTATATATACATATTGATTCTACCGGTTTATCTTATGTTGTGTGAAAATTGATGTGATTGATTTATAAATGATCCAAATGTCTGTCTAATACATAGTTAGCCAATGCATTAGTTAATTTATTTAGACATCTAGGAATATGTTGATATTCAATATAATCAAAATAACATTCCAAGAGGCGAATTCACAAATACACCCGTAACAAAGTAGGACTTTGAATAGTATAGACATTACTTAATTGTAGTACTACAAGATGTGAATCAAGTTGCACAACCAAATGAAGGATTCTGAGCGAGATAGCATCAATCAACAATTCGATAACGGTGCTATACTCTGCAATATTGTTGGTTGCACGACCGAGACACACACCTCGTAAGGAAACAAGTTTGTTTGTAGGGGCGTAAATTGCCCATGCAGCGGAAGCAAGGTTTTGAGTACTACGGCTAGCACCATCAGCGAAGCCAATGTAGGGTAGCGAAGACTCTGACATCTGGAAATCAAAGACAATGTCACATAAGGGCAGAGACCAAAAGCAAGCTACAGTAACACACAAGAAGTATGATACAATAAAAATACAAGTACTCGTGCACAGGTGATTTTATGCATAGTACTTCTTGAAGTACAACCCATTCCTGGGTTCACTCAAAGGGATACCATCGTAATATACAAACTCATAAGCCCCTTTTTCCAACAATCGTTTAATGATATAAGGACCTCACCACATGGCTTCGAATTTTCCAACTCCTATCATATCTTGATATTATTCATAGAGGAGAACGAGATCTCCTTCGGAGAAAATGTGAGGCTTGACATGTTTGTCGTATTTGGCCTTGACACATTTTTTCTCAGTTTCTATGACTAGGGTAGCATCACGTCGAGTTTCGACTAATCGCATAAGATACAATAGACGTTCTTCCTCAACAAAAGTGTTTGGTAGGAATTCAACAACTAGATTTAAAGAGGGTATCTTGCATTCAATCGGGAGAATGGCTTCCAAACCATAGACTAACCAGAAAGGTGTAAACCTAGTAGCGGACTTAACGGATGTCCGATAATCCCACAATGTCAAAAACAACATTGTGTGCCAACTTGTTTTGTGAATCCCTATCATTCGTCGGAGCATAGTTATGAGAACTTTGTTAATTTCTTCGACTTGGCCATTGGCTTGTGGGTAATAGGGCATTGAGTTTCATGGAGAAGACCCAACTTTTCAGTAAGTTCAAACATCATGAAGTTTCTAAAGTGGCTACCATGATCATTGATGATAGCCTGGGGAACACTAAAACGAGCTATGATGTGATTAAAAATGAATAATGTTGCAGTCTTTCCAGTGTTGTCAAATGTCGGCATTGCCTCAGCCCATTTCGTAAAGTAATCGATGGCTACAATAATGTATCCATGCCCCCCTATTGAGTGAGAGTGACATGTCATGAAATCGATGCCCCATTTTGTAAAGGGACCAACGGAGACCACAGGGTGAAGAGGAGAGGGATGTGACCGTCTCTTGTTATTATAGGTCTCGCAAGCATGGCATTTTTGAACGGCGATTATGCAATCATTAAATAAAGAAGGCCAAAAATACCCTTCTCGTAATATCTTCTGGGAAGTAGCATACCCAGACATATGACCACCACAGGCTCCAGAATGGCAGTCATTCAGAGCTTTCTCGGCTTCATCGAATGTTAGGCAGCGTCGAAAAATAGATTCAATCCCTCTACGATAAAGGGTATCCCTGAGGATAATATATTGACGGGCTTGGTAGCGTATTCGACGTTGATCAGTACTAGACAAAGTTGGCCAGAAAGTTTGGGTTTGGAGATATATGATGATATCACCATACCAAATATCATCAGAGTTGATGAGGAAAATGGATTCATCGGGTAATGAATCAACTGCTACATATTTCATTGTAGAATAGGGAAAGTCGCATATCAACTCAACAAACACTAAGGACTTCTTGGACTTGGCACGTTTGAATTCCAAGTCAAAATCCTGGAGTATCACGATCCATTTGGAGTATTTTCACCCTAGCAATTGACGTGTGAGAATGTGTTGCATAGGGTTGCAGCTAGAAAGCACTATAGTCTTGCGAGAGAGGATATAGTGTCAGAAGCGTTGGACGGCTTGGACGGCTGCCAAGGCTAGTTTTTCGACATGTAAATACTTGATTTCGGTATGCGTTATACTTTGAATCAAGTAGTATATAGCATGTTCGTCGTTAGCATCATCCCCTTGGACAAGAACCATACCAATGGTGTAATCCGAGGCATCAAGGTAGAGGAAATAATCGCGGCTGTAATCGGGGGGAAAGAGAAGTGGAGCACATGTTAGGGAAAATTTCAAAGCTTCGAAAGTGTTGTTTGCGATTGTATCCCAGACGAACTCAGACCCCTTTTTTAGGAGCCGCGTAAATCCATGAGTTATCTCGGCGTAATTTGGTATAAAACGACGAAGAAAGTTTTCTTTCCCCCGCAAACTTTGTAACTGGTGAAGTGTAGAAGGAGGAGGGAGATTAAGGATTGCCTCAACCTTTAAAGGATCCACCCTGATCCCTTGATGCGAAACAATAAAGCCTAGAAGTCGGTCGGATTCCATGCAGAATTTTTTTTTATGAGGATTCAAACGTATATGGTAAAACCGACAGCGGATGAAAATGGCTCATAGGTGGGTTGGATGATCGACTTGACACATTGAGCGAGCGGGTAAATCATCCAGATATGGTTGAACGATGTGCTTGATATCATGGAAAGCATAAGATATAGCACATTGAAAAGTTGCACCAATGTTCTTGAGACCGAAGGGGAGTTTCCGATAGCCAAAAGTACCCCAAGGACAAATAAAAGCAGTCTTATGTTGATCCTCGGGAACAATGTTGATTTGATTATACCCGGAGAAGACATCCATCAGAGAGAAGATTTCACTTTCGGCGCAATTGTCAATAGTCTAATCGACGAAGGGGGTAGGAAAGTTGTCTTTGGGACAAGCTTTGTTTATATCCCTATAATCAATGCATACACGAATTGTGCCTTGTTTCTTGTCGATCGGGACAAGATTGGAAACCCAGTCAGTAAGGGCCACCGAGTAAATAAAGCCAGCTTTGAGAAGTTTCTTGACTTCGAGTTTGACAGCAGCTTCTTTATGTGGGTGAACTGGACGAAGGCATTTCCAGATGATTTTAGCATCAGGGTATGTCTTGATCTCATGTATCACAATTTCGGGGTCGATACCTATCATTTCTTTATAGCTCCAGGCGAAGATGTCACAAAACTCTTTGAAAAGGGACGTGTAGATGGCGATTTCGTCAGAGGAACATGAAGCTCCGATATGGACATTTTCGACAATTCTAGGTTTGACGGATATGTTAAGGGGAATAGTGGGACAGATATTGCTTAAGTTCCCTTCATAAAACACATCGTGTGCAGACTCGGGAACAGTTGAGATGACGACAATGGTTGATGGGGTCAAGATCCGTTGGTAGTTTTCAATGGTATGTTGCTCTAGGAAGAAGATGGAACGATGATGTCCATCGTCCCAAGGGGTATCCTCCATGACAAACATGATCATCTCATCTGTGGGAAAAATGACATGGAAAGGATCTGAAGATAACTCACCAAGAGAGGGGGTAGAAGGGGTTTCTGATTGAATGGCCTGATAGGCGGATTCGACCAGACTTAACGACATTTCGTCATTGTAAAGAAGATGATCTCTAGGGTCAGCTACTATCCATGGGTCATGACATGTAGGAATTTCGTGAATCGAGGTGGAGATCATGTTGATTGAAGCAATGGATGAGTGTGGAACACCGGGCGGTGGAATGGGGAAAGTACCCATTAACGAAGAGTCTTTGAGAAGGCCTACACAAACTTTCTCATAACCTGGTGGGGTTTTAGCGATGAATGGTACATTTCCAATATGGGTATCGGAAATAAAGAAGGCTAATTGGTCAATGGTGACTACCTTCCCTTGATGTGGGAAATGTACCACACGAAAAAGGGTCAACACAACTGCGCGCATGGAATCGATCCAGCTGTGACCAAGAAGAAGATTGTAATCAAGGGGAGCGTCAAAGACTTCCACTTCAACTTGGACCGTTTTTCCTTCTAACGTGATGGGCAATGAAGGAAGGACATCGTAGGATTTAAAACCGGATCCATTGAAGGCTTTGAGAGTGTTCTGGGATTTTTTCAAAGAGGGAGAGCCAATGGCTTTCTAGCAAATAAGAGACATGACACACGTCGAGGCACCCTCGTCGATAACGGTTCGGCAAATATTTTTTTCAGAGACAATCACTTGGATCTGGAATGAGAGTTGAGGGGGTAACCTTGGAACGTGATCTTCCAAGTCAAAAATTATTAAATTTTTATCTTTCGGGTCGATTCCACCAATAGCTTTCAACAGTGCCTTCCGTTGTGTCGGGAAACTTTGAAGGACTTTGAGGGATGACATCACAGAAGGTGCTTGGGCCAAATCTTCAACAATGTTGTAGTTCTGGGTAGCACAAGCATGTGGATTGAAAGCCGATTTATGAATGACTCCCTTTGGGGGGGTTTAAGAACTGTGTCAAGGCTCGGTCGTTCGATATGAAGAGGACCGTTGGTAGGTGGAGTCGTGGGAGAGGGTTTTACCAATGAAGGAGGTAGGCCATCGACCTTCTCTTTAGAGGGAGAATAATCTTTGGCTCGAGCGGTGATTGAAATGTCGTTCTTCTTTGAATTGCTAGTACACATCAATACATAGGATGTAGTAGAATATGAGGGTTGGTCATGAATAACCAACTGAGCCTATTGTTGAGACGGGAAGGTTTGGGACAAAACGACCGGAGCAGGTGGTTTTGGGGCTCCTTGAAGGAACTTAGTGACCTTGATGCATCGTGGACAATTCTTCGTGTAGTGATCATCACCACAAATAAGACAAGGGTATCAAGGTTTGCACTTATCCCAATCATCAACAGGTGTAGTTTTGGTTCGCTCTGCTTGAGAAGTATTTTTGTCCTCCTTATTCTTACCTCGTCCCTTTTTGGATTTATTTTTATCGGCTGGGGTTGATTGAACTACATTTACCTCAGAAGTCTTGCTGGTGGGAGGGGCAGGAGACGAATCATTTTGAACATTATAAGAAGCAGGTTTGGGGTTCATTCTTGAGGTGGAATGTGGTTGGGCCTGGAAAGTGTCAATCACACCGTCGGCTACATGAGAAGTAGCTGGAGTAGTTGAAGTGGCAGAAGTGGAAGGACGAGGAAAGTCAGGTAGTAAGTTGTAAAGGGTACTCGTTTGTGAGTAAACGAGGTCAAGGTATTGAGCACGACTTATGGCCTACTCTTCCATGACTACTCCACCCATGGCGATGTCATGACCAATGTCGTTTACAAATGATTTTGTGAACCACTCTTCCAACAACTGATCGGGAAGTTCAATTTTGATGAGACGTCATCTCCATCGCCACTCATGAATGTGATTGGATATATGAGTGGCTTTGTTTTGTTTGAAAGAACTCAAAATATCGGTCCCCATTTCATAATGGATCGGTAACTGGTAGTGAGTGAAGAAATACATATCTAGGGTGTTGAAGTCAGCGAAGAAACCTCGTGGTAATTCTATATACCACTTTGTAGCAGAACCTGTGAGGATTCGTTGAAAAAGACGTAAACGAATAGAGTCATCCATCAACGAGTTGGATGAGCACCAGAGGTGAAAATTCATGACGTGATTGTTCGGGTCCTCTCCCTCTTTGTCATTGAATTTAGTGATGTCCGATGGTAGCTTGGATGGTATAGTATGCCATTGGGGAGAGTGACGAATTGGATAGTATGCCGGATGGGGTTTGCGGAGGAGTTGAAATGGAAGCATTCAATGCACGGTATCCGGGCGGTAGTGTCGGGGTGATACTGGGCATGAGTGGTGTGCTGATGGGTGCTTGGCTAACCGTGGTAATCCTGGTGTGAATACTTGTAGTATCTGTGTGATGGTCCATTTCTATAGGAATGGTCAAGATCCGATAAATCTTGGGGGGATAGTCGACAGTCCGATCCACACACAAGGGCATGGTATCTAGCCTGAAATCAACTCAAGAGGCTTCCACTCATCATTTTGGGTATACCTCCAAGTGACCCCAGTAATACGTGCAATCTCTACACCAGTATCAATAAAGAAGGGTGAGTAACTCTGTCAATATCAATGCGACCTCGTGTTTGACCCTTGTGTGAGAAGGGCTTCCCAGGAGAAGATGTTGTAAATGGAATTTGACACTCCATAACACAAGATGCTATTGTGTGTTTTGTGCTTTGGAGAGTGTATCTCTCTACCTATTCCAAAGTTCTAGCCTAGCTAAATGTTGGTGTAATAGAGCCCTAGAAAAGAGTTGCTAGTTAAATTTTACAATTGCGCATTGTTATTAAGGGTTGTTGTTACTCAAAGGAAGCAGAGATGAAACTGATGTTGTGTGAGACTCTGACCCAACGATGCATAGATAGGAATGAAATATATCAATTTTCGTTCAATGAATCCTATGTACGGGAGGGAAAGAGAATTTTTCCGGATCAAACTTGAACTAGATACACAATTTCCTTTAAAATGCAATTTCAACGAATCACGCATCAATAACAATTCTCTATTGTTCCTTTTTCAATAATTTCAACAATTGACTTTCAATACTTTCGAAGACAAAAATGCTTTTGAATGAAAAATGTTGTTCACTTTTCAAAAAGGACCACCATGATGGTGAGAGTGAAGAAACCAAAAACTAATGAACAAGCAATAGACAAAAACCCAAACCAATCTTTCAATGGAAACAAAAATAACAAGCAGATCAAACTAGTCTTTTCAATTGCATGAGAAAAGTGATCTTCCAAATAATTATCAAATGATAAAGACAAAGAAGCTCAACTTTCAATCGATCACCAGTTCTTAACCAAACAAGCACACTCAGATTCCAAAATCAGAGAGTATATCTTTGCCGAGAAAAGTCAAGAAACAAAATTCGAGAAAACATGGACACGAAGAGCCTTTGATTTCCTAAGACTGTTCATGCACAAAATTTGAAGACAAGAAAACATGAACCAGTGGTCCAAGAAGCTCTTTTCAGGCACCTATACTAATCTGGGTAGCTGAAAATAAAAAAATCTCAAATCCAAAATTTTGAAGAGAGGGTTCGCAGGATAACAATATTACACAGTGCGAGAATGGGTCATTCTCGCAGGATAGCTTCGAGAAGAGTGAAAGAACCTCACACTGGACCTAAAAGCAGAGTGTAAACTCAATATATTCTCGCATGCCACTATGGGGTGCAGTGTGAGAATGTTTTAAACTAAGAATTTTTTTGGAAAAAGACAAAAAATTTGAAGAGGCCTCTGGACCCAGAGGGTTTATAAGGGTATCCTAAAGACTCAGAGATTGATATGAATGGAGAAAGGTAAGGCAAGATCAAATGGCCAAGGAAAAACCACAAATAAAATGGGTTATGTCCCCAGTGGAGTCGTCAATTTTGTTATCAGACTAATCGGTAGGTGCAGACACCAACAAATCTCCTTATATCCACTTGGATCTAGAACAAAACAGGATAGGACATGACCTTTTCCCTAAGTTTTGACCATTGAATTAGCTAGTAGGGGAGGAACAAGTAACATACCTTTGTATCACTTCCTAGGGTCTATGTTGCTCCCGCTTCGCTCTGGTGCTCTCGTGAGGTCAATACCAAGACAACACAAACCAACCAAAGTGAATATAGAAAAATATATTCAATTGTCAACTTATGTGTATGATCAAGGAATTACACAATAAAGTAAGAATGACTTTATGGGAAAAGGACATGCCGATGTATCATATTAATCGAAAGTAGAAGATACAACCCGATCACCTTGATGTCGCAATCTTCCTTTCGGTGGCTCTTGACTCCAACACACACACACACTTACTCGATCCTTGTATGAATAAAATCAAATCCTTCTTGATAGACTTGCCAGAGTCTCCAAGCTCCTGTTCAAGCTAGGTCCTTCACACAATTCTTTCACCAATTCTCCAATGAATCTTAACCTTTTCCATGAGAATTCCATCAATATATAGGAGAGGATGAGATGGTTACTTAGATAAGAATGATCACACAATATTAGGGAAACTAGTAAAGAGATAACCATTCGAATTCCAACCCATTCTCTAGAAGATTCCCTTCTAGAACCATCGAGACTTCATCTTTTTCCAAGCTTTAGAACAAGTTCACACCCTAGCTATGTAGCACAGTGCAAGAAGTTCGCACCCTATCTAAAGGCAGCCTGCGAGAATGGGTCATTATCACACCTTAGGATATTAGAAACCTGTGAACTCTCTTCAAAAATATGTTTTCTGGGAAGAGATGAATGTCACTTTTCTCAGGAGAAAGTTCTTAATAGGAGCCTGAGTACACCATCATCAATACACCATCATGATGACTAAAATCATGGGTAACAATTGGGAAACAAGATCATATTGCATATATATTCACCAAATCTCTTCTGAGGGAGACCTTTGAGTATATTAGTTATAAAATTAGAGTATTTTTTTCCCCACAGTGATCGAAATGACATCGGTCACAGAAAGAAAGAGGGAGAGAAGAAGAAGACATGAAGAATCCAGGTAAAGTATATTTTGAATTCTTTTCATATACTTCAAACATTTACATGAGGAAGCACCATGAATAAACAAGAGGCTTGTATAAAGGGGGAGCATCCCTAAGGATAATTACCATTTGCCACTGATGTCAAAGGGGAGGATAAAGAACAAAGGCATGGAAATGAAGAGAAATAAAAAATGCATGAAGACAGGGGGAGTGATGGTCACAGGGGGAGCATGAGTAGGAGCATGAGTGTTCCCATGCCATCAATGTTTCCATCAATTTCAAAGAGCGAGATTGTTGAAAAATTGGTTTTCATTGATATCAACCCTTGAACAAGTCTAGTAGCCCCAAAGGTATGGTTATTGAACCCGTAGTTTATGAATAAAAAGGAAATGAAGGACAATGTAAATGTAGGTAATTCACTCATGTATGGATAGTTCTAGTCATGCCATTTTCGGTGATAGGTGGTATTCCACATGGTTCCTCATAGTTGAGTAGTTATGGAATTGTGAAGTTAGAAGCCCCAAAGAATGGTTAAGAAACCCCTAGTTGATTACAATTCAATTAATGTAAGGGTAAAGTGGTTGTAACAATAAATTAAAGAAGTCCTAAAATTGAGGAAGGATTTTACCTAGAAAAAGTATATATACACCTCAAGAAATCATTCACAAGTACAATCACTCACACATTATATTGAATATATTCTAGTGAACTAGTGATCTATTGACAAGTTTATGACAACAAAATATGAGGTAGTGAAGAGTGAGAAGTGTGGAATTTTCGAGATTTCATAGGAGAGTAGGAATTTATGAGGAAACCCTAGTTTACCTGATCCCCGCGAGTCATACTACTAGTGTCCTATGAGGCATCCCTGTGGGTTTTCTAGGGCTTGTCATGTGAGGCCCTTCTAGACAATGGGTATTTGTCCCATGAGGAAAAGATAGATCTTAAGAAGACTAGTAGGTCTAGGTTGCAGCATGTGGTGATGGTACATGAGGTTTGTTACATAATTTCATGAAGGTATGCTTTAGTTTTATGTGTAAAGGTATGTAATATATGTTTTTATTGAAGTCATATGATTAAGGAATATATTGGAGGTCTCTTGGTGATAGGGTTGCATATGGTTGAGGTGATACATGCTTGAGACATATTCATGGTATTTAGTGTATATGGTTATTTATTAGAGGCACATCTTTGTGATATTGGCTTGAGGCACTTTCATTTGTATGTCATTGATGGTATGTGGTACATGATTTGATTGGCTACTCATCATTGATGTTATTGTATTTACATTTTGAATATCTTATGGTTTATACATTGATGTATATGTTGGTACACATTTTACGGATGATATGGTGCATATTTTGGTATAACACATGTTGATGATCAGTTATAGGTTGATGGTACAGTGACAGTGATAGGTTGGATACAATGATTGCTTAACAGGTTACAAGATGATGTGGCAGTGACAATGGCAGTGATTGTGGTAGTGAAAGTTTTGTCTACACTTATATTTCAGGGCGACGGGATGGGGGGAAAGGAAAGGGGGTGGTAGCCTCCTTCCGGTTGGTTTCGTAGAACATAGGGAGTTGGAGCTTCCTTCAGGTTGGAGCTTTAGAATTGGGGGGTTGTATCCTCCTTCTTGTTGGAGCCAGAGAATTCAGGGAGTTGTATATTCCTTCAAGTTTGAGCTTGTAAATAGGGGGTTATTTCCCCCTTCTACTTGTAGCTGGAGAATTGGGAATTTTCTTCTTCCAATGAATGTATTCTTTGATATATAAGAAGGTAATTCTGTGGTTTTCTCCCATTTGGGTTTCCATGTAAATTATGGTGTACTATGTTTCTATGTATGTCTATTATGCTCTATTGATTTATACTGCTCATCATGATATATTGATGATATACTGCTAATGAAATTAATGATTACATATTGTTCTTAAAAAGTGATAAAAAAAGTGCTCATACTGATTTACCC